>JABXWE010002342.1:0-36811 GCA_014611495.1 Limonius californicus | reverse complement strand
CTAAAAACTGTTTTCGGTCGGCATAAACTGACTAAACCGGCTTGTCAAGCGTTCCCTTAAAGTTCGAAAGTGATCTCCCATAGATTAACCTTTGGGAATAATAAAATAGTAATCGACTTAAGAGCGGCAATTAAAATAAGGCTATAAATTCTTTTTTTTTTTTTAATTGTTTGTAACCAGATCGACATTTCTGTCATACATGGTTTAGTTAAATTAATTGAATGTCCATATAATAACTAAAGCTATTTGTTCGTTAAAGTAAATTATAGTGTAATTATAAATTATAATAAAATTCAACAAACTCATGCGACTCATCACTTAATCATCATCAGATGTGGTTAGTAAGTCTTGAGTTAAGCGCCTCTTCAGCCTGGTGTGGATCCTACGTTTTCCCAGTGAAAAGAGTCCAGCACTAGGGCAGTTGCTGATATTGTGGAAGAATTTCTTCGATGACTTTTTAATGAAATCTTCTATCGACGGGATTTCGAGCTCTGTCTGGATTTGTGAGTTTCGCACGAACCATGGTGCGTCGACTGCTAAACGAAGAACTTTATTTTGCAGAACCTGCAGTTTTCTGATGTGTGTTTTAGACGCAGCCCCCCACACAGGACACGCATATGTTAACACTGGTCTTAATATCGCTTTATATATCAGCGTCGCGCACTTAATTTTTAGTGAAGTCTTTTTTATTATTTGATATAGTTTAGAAATTCTGGCGTAGCCGGCATTTAATTTCTTGTTAATGTGTATTCCCCAACTGAGTCGCGTGTCAAGATATACACCCAAATATTTCACCGGGGTTTGTTTATTTTTCCAACTGACAAGCTGATTGTTGATAACGAGATTTGGAGAATCACGTATTCTTCTTAGTGCAAAGATTTTAGCTTCAGTTTTTTCTTGATTTATAGTTACACACCATTTGTTGCACCAGCCTACAATTTCATCTACAGATATTTGTAGTAAATTGCTAAGGGTTTCTAAGTTCTCGCTTTGTACTATAATTGCTGTGTCATCTGCAAACATCGACACTGAACTTTGTATGGGATTAGGTATGTCGTACATATATATGTTGAAAAGGATTGGCCCTAAGACCGATCCCTGTGGAACTCCGGCTTTTATGTGACCAGTTGATGAAGTTGCATTGTTTATTTTAACTGCAAATGTTCTATTTTGAAAATAGGAATAGATGATCCGTGTGATGTAGTTCGGAATAGGGAGATGCATCATTTTGTATAGAAGGCCATTTATCCATACTCTATCAAATGCCTGCTTAAAATCCAAAAAGGCAGCTGCAGTATACTTTTTGTTTTCAAAGGCCTCTTCTATTATTTGTACTAGTCTCTGCAGTTGGTGTGTCGAAGAGAAGTTGCTTCTAAAACCAAATTGAAACTCGGGGATAATGTTATGTTCTTCCAGCACGTTACATAATCTGGTTTTAATAATTTTTTCCAGTATCTTGGAAAGCGTTGGCAGTAAGCTTATTGGTCTGTAACTAGTCACTTGAGTTGTGGGTTTGCCATGTTTTGGAAACATTAGCACTATAGCTTTCTTCCACTCACTTGGAAAGTAGCCCAGTCGCAAGCAGCCATTGAATGTCGTTGCTAGAAGTGCGCATGCCTTTTTGGTTAGTTTCTTTAATATGACGTTTGATATCAAATCCACACCTGGTGACTTTTTAGATTTCAGGTTTTTAATATGGCCTATAATTTCATTTGGACTGGTGGGTTCAAAAGCAGTTATTACAGTGTAATTAATTCGCATTACTTCATGATTAATGTTCTCTCCGAATTTTTTACATTCTGGATTAATATTTGTAGTAAATACGTCTTGTAGGTGTTCGGCGAATGCATTACACTTGTCATTATCGGAAAAGAGCTCTTGATTGTTTTTCTTGATTACTCCTATGCTAGTGTGTTCATTTAAAATGCGCTTGGTTGCGCGCCACATTGATGGATCACCTGGTTCTAACTCTTCGATGTATTTTTGGTAGGTTGAAATCCTGTGTTCGTCCAATTCATTTTTAACTGTTTTTGTCATCTTATTTAATTCTGTTTTTATAATCATGTTCCTTGTTCTTTGCCATTCTCTTCGAAGCCTATGTTTTTCTTTGATCAATTGCAGTATCCGCGCAGGAGGGTGAAGATAGTTTCTGGGTCGTTGTCTACATGTTGTTGTCGTGGCTTCGGCAATACTTTCTTTAATTTTGCTTGTAAGGTGTTCTATTGCATCGTTAATGTCTCTGTCGTTGGAGATTAATGCTGGGCATATGATTTTTTCATCTAGCAGCAAGCCAAAATTTTTCCAGTCTACTTTTCCATTAATAAGTTGTGGAGGCAATGGATTGTTCTGCGGTTTTAAATTAAAGTTGATTATCACAGGCAGATGATCCGAGTCCATTTCAGTTAGTACTGTTTGAAAAAGTGGTAAAGGAAAGTTTTTCTCGACTACAATATCTAGTATGTCTGGTTTATGATCTTGCCTGTAGGGATAATACGTATAATCCGTGGGCACTGCTGTGTGTGCTGCAACTGTTGTGGTGTAGGTGTGTAGTCTGATCCCATCCTGATTAGTAGCTCTGCAACCCCACAGCTGGTTCTTACAATTTAAGTCTCCAATTACTAAAGTGGAGTGCGAGGTATTGAATATATTGCATAAGTCTTGCTGGGCTAGTCGTTTGTTTGGTTGTTTGTATGCACTCAGTATGGTAACTATTTTGCCGTTATTTAATTTCAGATCTACCGCAACAGTTTCTAGACTTACGCACTTGTAGTCGGGTAGTGGTGTTACCGATAATGAGTTTTTGACGATAATAGCTACTCCTCCAGCAGCTGTGGGTGAATCTCTTTCTCTTCTGAAGATTTTATAGCCTGGAATTTTGAATGGAACATCAGCTATTAAGTGTGTTTCTGTGATGCAGGCCAAGTCGATGTTATGTCTAGCCAAAAATGCAATTAGTATGGACCTCTGACGTTTTATGCCGTCAGCATTCCAGTTTAAAATATTGATGTTATTTATGGTGTTCATTTTTGAAAAGTTAAGGTTCGCTTGAGAAAATTCTTGTTATGAGAGAAAGAAAGAATGATTTTATTTGGTCAATATATGGTGTGATTAGATTAAGTATGGTGTCTATAATACATTTATGCTCATTGTTGACAGTTGAAGTGGAAGGGGTTGTTTCTGGATTGTGTGAGCCTTGTACTATTCGTGCATAAATGGGGTGCTGCGTTATGTTTGTTATTCTATTTGTGCTACTCGTTGTTTTGTGTAATGGATGGTTGATATTTGCTCTTGCGTTAGCTTTAACTTTCAAGTCAGTATAGAATTTACATCCCCTGTAGTTCGCCGGATGTTCGCCCCCACAGTTTACGCATTTTGGTTTGTCTTTTTGAGCCTTGCTACACTGAGTAAAATGATGATCGCCTAAACATTTTACGCATCGTGGATCTAATTTACAATAATTTTTTGTGTGGTTAAACCTCTGGCAATTGGTGCATTGTGGGATGTCCCGACTAGGTTTTCTTGGTTCAACTTGTATTATGCAGCTGAAGAGGTTCGTGAGTTGAAAAATTTTTTTGGCGTCATTGGAATTTTGGTCCATTTCTATAGCTACAATCGGCATTGGCCGTTTTTCTTTGTTGTATAATCTTGTTGCTTTATTTACCGGTAATTGCAGTGATTTTAGTTCATTAATTATTTCCGCATCTGTTAGTGATGGGGGGAGATTTCTTATAATAACTGATAATTTGTTATCTAGTGGGTTTTTAAATGTGTGGTATTTAATATTGCTTGTATCATAGAAATATGTTAAGCTACGATAATCATCGCTAGTTGCTAGATTTATTCGAAGTTGATTCGTTGCGTAAGCAACAGTATATTCACCTTTAGTGTTTTCTTTGATGTCTTTAATCACAGCATTATAGTTTTGTGCATCATGGAGAAATATTGGAGGAATTCTATTTACGGTGTCAGGTGTGTCGTTTTTATGAGAATTATTACCTTTCTCTGTTTGATTAGTTATATCCATAATCTGGTTTTCCGTTAATGCCGATAATGCTTCGTATCTGTTTTTAGTTGTGATCAGGGGTGGAAAGTCATAATCATATCTTGATTTATTTTTTGAACGCCTCTTAGGGTCAGCCATTTCAATTTCGGGTGAGTTTAGGTTTCTTTTTCCGTTGTCTGTTGATTGAATTTGTATCATTTCGACGTCAACACCTGACTGTACATTTTTGTCATCGTTTTCATTAACAGCTGTTGATTGTGAAACGTCTCCGTGATAAATGATATTTATTTTAGGTTCAACGTAAATTTTGCTAGTATTATCAGAATTTGGCATTGTTTGGCTTTTAAGTTTTTTGTTAGATTCTTTTGCAAGGTCTCTTAAATATGACATTTGGCTCGAGCCACTTATCGCACTGCACTGCCTGCGTATCCGAGTCCGCAGATTAGTAAAGGTTACTAGATAAAATAAATTAGTTCTAAATTAATAAGAAAGCACTTCAATCACTACGTGTTAACACTTTCACGTCTATGAACGAACTCTCGCTATAAATTCTATGAATCGGAAAAATCAAACGAACATAACAGACGAGCTTAAATACAACAGGGCGAAGGAGTCCCCTTGTCTCACTTCACTTGTTGTTTTTATAATCTCGATAAAATCAACGTCTATGTTAATTTTTGGTTAGGAATGTATAGTAAGATCATATTTGTAATGATGTGTAGTGTATCTCTATATTTTAATATTGTTATATATTACGGCTGTCCTCGGTCGAATGATATGCAATCTACAAAACGGGTTCGATTTTATCTAAAATTATTCTATTGGATAGTTTTGTGTGTGTTAAAAAGAGGGATGGCTCTATAGTTATCGGTATCCTGCTACTTGCTAACTTTTTTGAATAACAACACAATAATATTAATCTACCATGGACTGTAAACTTTATTTTTGAGGGTATGGCGTTTAAAAATCGTATAAGTTCCTTTGCTAACGTTTCTCCACCATATTCAAGAAACTCATTTTATATATTATCGATTCTGCATGATTTCTTATTTTTCTATTTTGTGGATGCCTTCTTTACATTAACTGTTGTTTTAGTGGCGTTGGCCCCTTTTTCTTGTTCTTTCATGGCCTGTGTGTTTTTCATGTTTGTTTTTTGTACAGTTGTTTAAAATATGTGTTATTATATAAATATGGTTTATTCTATTCAGCGAATCTGTACCATCTCACTGCTATAAGCTTTTAGTGCCAATTGCTTTGATTCAGCAGGTATTCTTTACAATCTAATATTAATTACAAATTAAACAGCGTACGTCGTAGTATTTGTTAGTAAGCGTAAGATAAGTTTTTTTGTATTTTATGAATTTGTTTTACTAAATGTGCATATACCCTAGTATGATAAAACGATTATGACCAACATAGTTTGTTTGCATTGTAGTGCATATGTGACAACTGCCGTAAGGCAAGTAGAGTTAATATAAAAGTATCATAATTTACTGTATTAATACCCAAACTATGTATTTAATTTGTATAATCTTGTGCTGTAACGAGGACAGATCCTCTAAGAATTGTAGCCAACAACATAACATTAATAAGGAGGAAATAGAAGGAGAAGAAACAACTCTTACTGAAACGAGCATAGAATCTGACTAACAGAAAGGGTCGGAGGAGAAGGAATACCAGGAAATAATTCAAAAAACGAAGACAAAGCAAACATAGAAGATTACAGAAAACATTGTCGCCATTTTAATATTGTTTTGTGTATCACAATAATTGTTTTTTTGACTGCAATTTATTTAACCTTCGGATGGCCAAGGTGGGATCCAACTGGGCCCCAGACCTATTTTTTGTGGCGTAACTATTTGAATAGCAAGCAAATCGGTTTGAGGCTTTTTCTAGCTGAATATTTATCATTTATACATATCGTCATATAACCATTTAGCGTAAAAAATTGTTCGTTTTTTAGAAATTAATTAATTGCTGCTTGGGGTCCGCTTGGACCCCACCTTGGCCATCCATGTAGCAAAATCTAAAAATGCAAAACGAGAACAGCAAGAAGTTATTTAACCTGTAGCTACGTAACTGTTTTGTTTCAAATCTTATCTTTTTTCTGCTAAACTTGAATTGAAAGCACAAGAACAACCACTTATGTAATATTACATATAGCAACTTTTGAAAACGTAAAATCTGATATTATCAAGTGCTTCATAATTGTTTAAAAATGAATTGGAATCTAATTTTATAATAATTACGAAACCTTGTACGTTAAAATACCTTATAATGAATTGAAGGCTGAAATGCATTTTATATCGTTAATTTCAGATGTAAAGCTAATAATAATTTATTATAAGTGGCCAAAAGACCTAACTGTTTAAAGGAGGGATGACTCCACTGGGAGTCTACCAATCAAGCCTAGTTATAATACAAAACATTAGCTCATAGAATGTACTAATATTCTGATTACTAATAAACATAATATAAAAAAAAATAAGTAAGTTATGTTTTATAATTCAAAGGTTTTGGTAAAACAGTACAGATAAATTTGAAACAAAACTGTTACACAGCTACAGGTTAAATCACTTCTTGCGGTTCTCGGCTAATATCGTTTAGCCACATTATGTCACTGATTGGTTATATACAGCCCATACTTATAAAATGCAGGAAATAATATCAGTTTCAGTAAAGTACTTGTAACTGCAAGATGTGTGATAGTGTATCTGTTTTCCATTCGTCCAGGCCGTTAGGGAAGACCAAATTAAGTCTACTGGCAGGTAAAACGTACCTTATTTTTATCAATTGTTTATAGGCTTATAATAATAAAGACCTATTGGTAATAAACAGGGTATTTCAAAATTGCACTTATTTTCCCCCGAATTAATTTTAATCCACTACACCTACATTGCTGGTGATACGTACGTAAAAGAGACGACTCTATAACTTTTGCGATTGGCTCTACAAATTAGATGTTAGGTACTATACCACACTCTGAAATGTATGAACAATATTTGTAAGAAAGCCGTTTGAATGAAGTTTGTAAATACTTAGTCACTCCACTGTTTTTTTCTCTCGGATTCCTGCGATTTCATTCCTGTGGATAATGTTCACTTATCTTTCATTTTTATGTTTCTATAGAGTTGGAATCATGCCAACGGAGGGAATATGAGGGACTACATGGAAGTGGGCAACGCAGATTAATAAGGTAGGTCCCACGGCGTTGGAAAGCGTTCCAAGGACGAAAGACTTCTCTATGTGAGTGTTTTTTTAGTGTCCGAGCGCCAAGCGTATAAACCTCTATTTAGGGGAAGGTTTGGTGATATTTGTCAACACCTGTAGACAGCTATGTTAAGAAGCGAACGTATTAAATTAAAAAGTTTTCCAGAAACGGTTTTCAAATTTTCTAATCCGCTCAAACTGTTTTCCAAGGTTTTTTTTATATGTATATTTTTTTGTGAACGTGGTAATATGTTTCTATTCATAAATTTCACTGTTGGTTCAGCAGATAGTGCAAGTTGTCCTGTCGAAATGGTTGTTCGTATACCCGCTTGTATTTCATTTTTTGAAATGCATTGGGGAAAATATGAATACCTGACAATTCTGGCAACGACCTAGCTCTTGCTTTACTCTGCTTATCTAAATTATGTAAATCTTTAATAACATTCTATGACACCAATTCGTTATTTAATCAAAAGTCCTGTGCTACTAACTGATTTAGGATGCTTCTGACTGTTTCATATTGTAATCCAAATGTTTTTTGAGTGAAATTTCGTCAAACATATTGTTGAGGTACGACTGTAGAGTCGATATACCGGGAAGAATAATTCCATTCCTTTCTAAATTTCTATAAATAGTCATTGCCAAATTACTCATCTCTGGCCACCATCGTTGGCGGGAAGTGTGAGACAGTTGCATTCTAAAAAATGCATAATTTTTTGTTTAATATCTGCTAATTTCCGTAGACATTTTTTATAATCCTCTACGTAACCGTAAAGCTTCAAGTCTTTGGATTTTTATTTTCTTGGTTTTTTTATAATTGGATGTTAATAGCACTTGCTTGGTTGGTGGAAATGGAGTAACGTATTTTTTATAATAAGCTGTTACTGTTGGAGTTTTTGGTGTTTTTTGCGTTTTAGTGTCAGAATTCAAAATACATTTTAATGTTTGACACAAGGTGGATGAATCTCTGAAGTTTTCGGTGGATGTAGAAATAGCAAGCCGTTGATGCATTCTCTTTTCTAATGTAAAATAAATAAAATAAGCTTTAGTACATTTAAATGAAACAATACGTTAGCCACTCATATCATTTACGAAGAACAAAATTCTCTTCTATCTAATACCATAAGTAGTATCTTTGGAATAGAATATTATACCTTAACTGCGTTTCTTATTTGTGAGCTTTAATACTTAGCTTATCAAGTTTGCTCTAAGTTAGCAACACTAGTAGAACGTAGGGGTGATTGCTGCGTAAACGAAACCGACTGTGGCGCCTCTAAGAACGTGCTCTAAAACTAACCCTCACAAAAAAGACATTGGTCAGACGTCTAGGAGTTATTTAGACTATGGTAGAACTCATTTACTTCTTGCAAAGCAAGCTTTTACAGGAGAAATCATCCGAGAAAAAATATATTTTGGCATTAAATGGAAATATCAAATGCAAACTCAATACTCTGAGATTGATTACTCTTTTAAGTTAACTTCGGTATCAGAAATATCAACTATATTTAAACAAAAATCCTGAAATTCCTAGTTCAGTATTAATCAAGAAATATGAAAACATTTCAAATTCTGTCTCAAAAATGAGAATTTTTTGTTGAAATTTGGATAAAGGAATAAAGTAATAAAGCCAAGTATAAGATAATAATGATTTGTAAAATTGAACCCAAATTACTCGTGAAATCTAAAAGCTTTGCCATCAAAAAAGTATTTAGATATGATGATGATGATAGAAATTTAAGCTGGACTTTCACGATAAATGAAAATTAAGACTGTGTATTAATCTGAAAATCATTAGTGGAAATTTGGATTAAGGGATGCCCATCTGCAAAAATTTTAATTCAAACTTTGACGTCAATTTTTACATTACATTCGCAGGGAGCTACTTTAAATTCACTATTGACAATATGATTCTTACAAATTTAAAATTTTGACCCAATGATGCTTTGATGTTGTAAAAGGTAAATATAATCAGAGTTTTAACTCGAATTAACGAAGTTTTAATTTTAAAATCTTAATTTCCATATTAAATCGGATTTTATTGAAAAAGTTTGAAACGTAATTATTTTCATCAACGTGGTCCCTTTAAGACGTCTTACGCACCATTTTCTTCTATTTTTTTGCTATAGGTACATGAATATTTCATACATACCGGATTCTACACGTCAGCTGAAAGTATTATCGAATATATAATATGCGTATCTGCAAGGAATGTCAAAACATTAAACTAGGAAAGCTCGTTTAGCGAAGTGCTCCGGCTACGCTAAGTAAATGAAAACGTCTAAATGTGTGCCTTTTTACAAAAAGGGAATACGAAGTCCTCCTAATTAGCCGGCTTTTGCGAATTAGTAATTAAGTGGATTACAAAAAAATTGGAAAGTTTGTCGCATTGGAAGGTCTCGCGGGATAGAATTAAAACAGACGAATTTTTTCGTAATGGAATACTTCGCTTGATAAATGAGTTTTTCGGTGGAGGGAACGTTTGTCGAAAATCCAATCAATAAATTAAGACCAATTTATTCGACACGTTTGTCTCGCTTTGTTTTATAGGCCATTATCCGTAGGTAATAGAATGATGTCGCCGAAAATGTGCTTAAAAGTTAATTTCACGTGACATAATAACTGAGATAAAAGTTTGTAAGTGTAACTTTGTAAGCTACGACCTGCAGGTTCTCTACAGTTAGTTTCGTCATGTTACTCAAGTTTTAGCTGGAAAATATGCAATTTTAATGTTTGTTCGCGAACTAACTAGGTGTCCTGATATTAAAGAGTCATTGAGTTAACTTTCTTGAGCGACTGAACATTTTACATCATGTTAAATACAGAAAATGTATACTGCTTGTAAAATGTATTGCATCTAAGTTAAAATTAGAAACATTTAATTTTAGGAATAATCCGTAAACATGGGATGTTAGATTTTATAACTTGTATTTTTTCAGTCAATATATTTTTCTATTATTTATATTTTAACTGTGACATTCTTATTATTGGCGGTTTGGTGGCTTTTTAGAAGAAAAGCAGATGTTATTTGACTGCGTAAAAGAAATAAAGACCAAACTTTGTAAATTATTATAGCTTTATACACCATAAACCTTGTATGCAAAAGCGTTTAGATCTAACTGGTTCTGCAGATTAATTTTAATCTAAACTAACTTTGTGGATAACTTAAATAAATACTTTCACCACAAAAGAAATATTAAAATAATATGAGTTCATTGATGGGAATTGGTTCGTTTGATCAACTTTCACAAAAATAATTTCATAATAATTGAAATTAAAAAAGGTATAAATCAGAATTAACAGGTTACAGGTCTCTAACTTTTACTTGTTACACCGTGACAGCAATAAAAATCCAATTCAAAGACACCTTTGGAATTTTAAAGTCTTGTGTTTGACTAATCTGTAATTATAAAGACGTAAACATTATAAATATTTTTAACTGTCATACATTAATAGTTGACTGTTTATATTTCAAATTTTATTAGGATATTTATTTAATTAATTAATTACAGGAATAGTCGTTACAGTTACATATTACAATACTGTGAATTTAAAGATGCTAACAGTGGAACATAAAATATTCATTATAGAATCTTATTTTCGTAATGATACAAAGAATGAAAATGATGAATGGTAATATTCATTTCAAGCTTGTTTTACAGAATTTCTACAGCGTTATGCGAATGAGGCTGTAAACTTCACTAGTAACAATTTCTATTAAACAAGATTATTGTTTATAGTTTTCGAGAAAGAGGAAACGTTGATAGGAAAAAAGAATCGGGAAGGCTTGTGAAAAGAACTACGGAAGTTATTGATAATGTTAGCGATATTATGGAAGCAACTCTTTCTAAGCCGATCGGAAAACTAATCCAAGAAATTGAATTATCATACGGTACTTGTCAAATTATTTAAAAAAGATTTGAGCATGTTTCCATGTAAAATGCAAATGGTTCATCAACGTTTACCGCTTGATTTACAACCTAGAACAAATTATTGTCACTGATTCTTAAACAATATATACTATAATGACATATTGGATCTTACTTGGTTGAGTGATGAAGCCTGGTTTCACTTCAATAGTTATTTTAATAGCCAAAATATGAGAATACGGACAGCAGGTAATTAGCATATGTTTGAGGAAACACTGTTACATCTACATAAGATCGGTTTGCGGTCGCTGTTTCAAGATGACGAATACTTTACAAGTTTTTGAAACAAATGTAACTGTCGATAATTACTTCAAAATATCTTAACCCTCTTTTTTAATTAACTTCATGATGATGAATAAGGGAGATTCTTTTGAAGTTGTAGGTGGATTTTGAATTGGGTCGGTGGAATTTCCTGTATTGTGGATGTGAGACAGGACTTGCTCTTGTGTTAGTGGCCCTACAAACAGTGGGTTGCTCGTAACAGTGTGTAAGGTGATTTAAGATTATAGAATTTTCACGCTTCGTGGATAATTTAAATCATCCTTACCTACAGAAGAATTTAGTTAGCTTTCTGCCATTTTCTTTGGTGTTTTGCTAAATTCTCATTGGGTGTAGCCCAGATTAAATAAACACTTTACCAGAAAACTGATACGGTACCCGCCGCATGCTAGGTAGAGTCTCGTGGGACCTTTTCCGACCAACCAGCATATCTTGTTCACCTTTAGCTTGCAGTTTCTACGTGCTGTACGAAGTTGGAGACAATCAGCCACAGAATGGAAGGTTCGAGCTCCTGGCGAACTTCCGAATGGTGTCTACAAGATCTGCTAGTCTATCTAGATGCCATCCGCTGCCGCCGTCCTCTATAATCGTGTTCAGAGGGCTCCAGGAACCACCCAGCGGCCGACGAAAGGTCTAAGTTCCCAATTTTCTTTGTTCTTTAACTTCGTGCGACCGTATGTAGGAAGGTGCGGTGTCCGTTAACTTTAGTTACGCATGTTCCACACTCACCAGGGAAGCCGATACTGTTTATATTTTGATTTTTAACTTTTTGGTATTATCTACCGTTTTGAACATCATTATGCATTGGCGACTGGCCACTTACCTTCAGTAGGCGCATCCAAGTACCTTTTTGTCACTGCACTCGGGTATTTAATTCTAAACAAACTTTTTACGCACCACATTTGTCCCCGCTGTTCCTTGTGGCTGTGTCTATTTGCACGGCTGCGGTGATATTACAATTTAGACAATTGGCAACTTAATTTATAGATGAGTAAGATTCCTTATATTATAGGACAATTATGCGGATTGATTAATAGCGATAAACGATTCGATTTGGCGCTAATGTTTACATTTTACGCGTAGATTTTTAAAACCGTTTATTTTCGGATACGGGTTACTTCCGCTAAATTGCTTTCCTTGTCTTATTTGATTCGCCTGGGAATTTTCCTTCAATTCAAGTTTTCTCGAATTAGTTTGACCTGTTGTCTAAATCATATAATCTAATATTGTAATATACTTCAACATTTTGTATTTTCTGTATTTACCCAATTAATATGTTGACTACTTTTGAGTCAGTTATAAATTCTGGTCTTACCTCTATTTTGGGTTACTCACTTATGTATTTAATCTGTGATTTATGTAGCTTAACGGATATTTGCTGTGGCTTTTCAAAATTTTTAGGCATTCATTAAGATGGGTCAGAAATTGAGTTTACTATTTGGTTATTTATTGCTACCTACTATTTGTTATACAGGACAGTATTTATTTTATGAATAATTTTTGATAACTTGGGCTTCACCTTAGAATTCTAGGGGCACTCATATACAGAGTGTGTGACTAATTTATAACTTAACTGTTTATATTCAGGACGGTTTATATACAGGGTGTACAAAGTTGATTTAACCTTATTATTATTATTACATTTACTATTCATTTCTTTTTGATTACACATGAGTTCATGAAAATTTATATTTTGTTACAGTTATACATATAGAGGCTTTATTTACAGCATTCACCTCACTCTGCTGTTTTGTTGTGTTCTTGTTTGTATGCTGAAACCCGTAAGTTTTATTCTTCGTGGTAAGTGTTTATCCCCTTAGTTGGATCCGTTAAGGTAGGTTATGAGAATCGCTGCACGGCGACTGGCGAAGGATCTTGGCGCTCTTTTGACAATTTTGTTGCCAATTCACCCACACCCGTTTCGCAGACGAGTTAGTCGTGGTGAACACATAGAAACGTTGTAGTTTTTTTTTAATTGTTTGTAACCAGATCGACATTTCTGTCATACATGGTTCAGTTAAATTAATTGAGTGTCCATATAATAACTAAAGCTATTTGTTCGTTAAAGTAAATTATAGTGTAATTACAAATTATAATAAAATTCAAGAAAATCATGAGACTCATCACTTAATCATCATCAGATATGGTTAGTAAGTCTTGAGTTAAGCGCCTCTTCAGCCTGGTGTGGATCCTACGTTTTCCCAGTGAAAATAGGCCAGCAGTAGGGCAGTTGATTATATTGTGGAAGAATTTCTGCGATGAGATTTTAATGAAATCTTCTATCGACGGGATTTCGAGCTCTCTCTGGATTTGTGAGTTTCGCATGGACCACGATGCGTCGACTGCTAAACGAAGAACCTTATTTTGCAGAACGTTCAGTTTTCTGATGTATGTTTTAGTTTAGACGCAGCCCCCCACACAGGACACGCTTATGTTAACACTGGTCTTAATATCGCCTTATATATCGTCGCGCACTTAATTTTTAGTGAAGTCTTTTTTATTATTGGGTATAGTTTAGAAATTCTGGCGTAGCCGGCATTTCATTTCTTCTTAATGTGTATTCCCCAACTGAGTCGCGTGTCAAGATATACACCCAAATATTTTACCGGGGTTTGTTTATTTTTCCAACTGAGAAGCTGATTGTTGATAACGGGGTTTGGAGAATCACTTATTCTTCTTAGTGCAAATATTTTAGCTTCAGTTTTTTCTTGATTTATAGTTACACACCATTTGTTGCATCAGCCTACAACTTCATCTACAGATATTTGTAGCAAATTGCTTAGAGTTTCTAAGTTCTCACTCTGTACTATAATTGCTGTGTCATATGCAAACATCGAGAGTGAACTTTGTGTGGGATTAGGTATTTGGTACATATAGGTGTTGAAAAGGATTGGCCCTAAGACCGATCCCTGTGGAACTCCGGCTTTTATGTGACCATTTGATGAAGTTGCATGTTTATTTGTTTATTTTAACTACAAATGTTCTATTTTGAAAATAAGAATAGATGATCCGTGTGATGTAGTTCGCAATAGGGAGATGCATCATTTTGTATAGAAGGTCATTTCCATCCATCCATACTCTATCAAATGCCTTTTTAAAATCCAAAAAGGCAGCTGCAGTATACTATTTGTTTTCAAAGGTCTCTTCTATTATTTGTACTAGTCTCTGCAGTTGGTGTGTCGTAGAGAAGTTGCTTCTAAAACCAAACTGAATCTCGGGAGTAATGTTATGTTCTTCCAGCACGTTACATAATATGATGTTAATAATTTTTTCCAGTATCTTGAAAAGCGTTGGCAGTAAGCTTATTGGTCTGTAACTAGTCACTTGAGTTGTGGGTTTGCCATGTTTTGGAAACATTAGCACCATAGCTTTCTTCCACTTACTTGGAAAGCAGCCCAGTCGCAAGCAGCCATTGAATGTCATTGCTAGAAGTGCGCATGCCTTTTTGGTCATTTTCTTTAATATGACGTTTGATATCAAATCCACATCTGGTGACTTTTTAGATTTCAGGTTTTTAATATGGCCTATAATTTCATTTGGACTGGTGGGTTCAAAACCAGTTATTTCAGTATAGTTAATTCGCCTTACTCCCTGATTAATGTTCTCTCCGAATTTTTTATATTCTGGATTAATATTTGTAGTAAATGCGCCTTGTAGGTGTTCGGCGAATGCATTACACTTGTCATTATCGGAGAAGAGCTCTTGATTGTTTTTCTTGATTACTCCTATGCTAGTGTGTTCATTTAAAATGCGCTTGGTTACGCGCCACATTGATGGATCGCCTAGTTCTAACTCTTCTATGTATTTTTTGTAGGTTGAAATCCTGTGTTCGTGCAATTCATTTTTAACTGTCTTTGTCATCTTATTTCTTTGTCATTCCCTTCGAAGTCTATGTTTTTCTTTGATCCATTGCAGAATCCGCGCTGGAGGGTGAAAATAGTTTCTGGGTCGTTGTCTACATGTTGTTGTCGTGGCTTTGGCAATACTTTCTTTAATTTTGCTTGTAAGATGTTCTATTGCATCGTTAATATCTCTGCCGTTGGAGATTAATGCTGGGCATGCGATTTTTTCATCTAGCAGCAAGCCAAAATTTTTCCAGTCTACTCTTCCATTAATAAGTTGTGGAGGCGATGGATTGTTCTGCGGTGGTAAAGGAAAGTTTTTCTCAACTCCAATATCTAGTATGTCTGGAGAAACGTTGTAGTGAATTACCCGTGGGTAATAATCCGGGGTTTCAGTTCTGTTACGAAAAATTTTTCTTCTGTCCTGTTGTTACCCCTGTGGGGGCTAGTATGAAGTTTTTGTAATATTCTATTAAATAATTAAATAAATCACCAATAAAACTAATTTTGGTTTCCCATTTCAAAGGGTCGTACTCGATTGGACTCCGATATGCTAAATTGCATTAACCAACTAGTTCTGATTTTGGATGGTCACACGCACACATACACACATAGAAACATGACGTGTCCACATGGATTTATACAGGTTATCCCAAAGATAACAATCTATCCTGAATAACCTTTTAATTAATTATTCATAACTTTAAAATACCATTTCTCAAACGACAGAATTGCAAAAAAAGCCTTTAAAATGTTTTGTGGTTGGTGGTGATGGAGGCTAAGGAAATGGAGTATGGTAGATGATTTACATGATAAAAGATGTCCCCCTTCCAACTATTGTTGACCAACCTCACCGAGTTTTGAAAGTTTGATCATTTAAAAGTTTGTTCAGTTTTAGTTGGGACACCACGTATACATAACATTGACATTCTATAAAAGCCACCAAATGGGTAGTCTTTAAATATACCCTAAACTCTAATAAAATATCGATAATCTATATCTTTAAATCTAAAAAGGAATTGCATTATCGACAACTGTGTTTGTATCTACAAACAGGCATTCGTCCTTGTATTTCAGCCAAAACTACAATATTTTTCAAACTATTCGTTATCATTTAAGCATTTTTTTTTAATTGAACTGTATAAATTGTATATATTCGATGAAATAAGTGTTAGGAAACAAACTTTTTATATCAAAACTAATCAACGAGGCACCCTTAAGAATGTTTATCTTCACCATTTGTTTAATTATTGCAATCAAATTTATTACTGTTAAACTGAGGTTTCCGGTCTATTATTTGTCTTACTGAACCCTAAGGAGAAGATTCAAATGGGAGAGTTTAATTGACAGACTATTGGTTTAACAGGTTGCTGGGTGGTAATGTGTCTTTCAGGTAACCAATACAATAATGGCGCTCTAGGGTTTTTGCGTAAAGATGTTTAGAATTAAAAACATAGCGATTAAGCAGCCAGACGCAACTAAATACACTGAAGAAACTCACTGAACAGACGATTTTCACAACTCTCAAAAAATTTCAGATCGTACAGGTTCCTGATGTATTTTGTCATAGCAATGCATGCAAAAAGCCCATTCTGTTAAAATCCGCAAACAGCAGTCTTTCGGTCAGTAAAATAGTCGCACTTTATTAAGGAATAGCTATGACACATTAGTTCACTACTATAGTGATTACCAAACAAACGATTAAAAATCAGGAACAATAAAAAGTCTACATATCCTACCAAATATTCGACACCTGACGATTTGGTGGCGGAAGCAAGACATCGTTGGCGCTCGATTCTATAATATGGTTGTTGTCCATTTCAGGGAAATAAATTGGCAGACGGCAGTCGTTTGGGAATAGTTATTGGCGACATGAAATATTTTGCATTTCGTACAGCCTATTCGGTAGAATCCTTGTGATTTTCATAGGTCCAAGAACGGGATGATTCAGTTCATCATACCAAATTGTGTTTGTTTCCATATTATCTTAAACTTGGAAATCAAGACCACGTTTCGAAACATAGAAAATACTTCATACAAAGGCGTTCTTGGTTTTTTCCATCTTTTTCCATACCACGAATCCATCCCACCTCTGAAGTTAATAGTTAAAAAAACAAACGGTGTAAACACAATACACAATTTTGAGTTCATTAAATATGAAGGTAAATATCGCAGTCCACAAGCACTATAAATAGCACTGGAAACGAATTTACTCGCACGTGGCAAGAGCTACATCCAAATTATTATTATTTTAACTAAAATGTTAACAGTGACTTCAATATTTCGGGCACGCTGTTTGGTAGACCATTTTAAGGCTTGATATATTGATACAAGGTGAAATGTCCTTTCGGCTTCATAATTCCAAGAAGCAGGCCAAAATCGTTCGTAGTTAACTTTACATTAACTGTACATTCTTTCGTTTTTTGTAAAATGAATTTATTTTTGTTCATAACAACATTACTGTTCAGATGGTTTTTATTTGATTATTTTAGGAAAATATCTAATTACTTTGGAAAAGGAATTCTTACAATTTATGGTTTTCAAACGCCTTTAATTTATTCATTACTGCTTCGGTTTCCATTTCTAAATTAAGTATTTCTGTTTTTTTTTAATAGAAAAATGTAGATAATGTTGTCATTTTATTTAAAAATTCGAAGTTCCTCAGCGTTCAAACAGCCTTAGAAATAATAATTTATGTCTAGCTTACGTGTTCCTTTGACAGTTGTTTATTTTCTAACGAAACTTTCCGTATACTTTTCTTTGTGTTTTGTACTTCGTATCTTGTCCTAGAATCGAGGAAATCTTTTTTTATCCAAGTTGTTTAGGCTGTTTTCATATAGAATTATGAAAAGCCCTACACCCAGCTTCTTCTGATTATAGGCCAATAGCCTGTTAATTACCTACCATGGAGTCGGTTCTGTCAGCCCAGAGGGATGTATGCTGGACATGAGGCTAGCCTAACCTGTCAAACAGAGAAGAGAAGTTTACGATTGTCTAAGATAATCGTATCAGAACCGGGATCGACGGATTTACCTGCCCTCCGAAGTTCGACCGGTTGCATATGCCACTATATTGATCTACCCATCCTAGTACTGAACAGCGCGGATTGTGCTGGACTACGAATACCGTATGACCGGCGTCCGCAGTGCTCCGCTATGCAACCGTACACCTGCTTTCGGCTGTAGATAACTTATTTATATATCTATAAGTTCTGTTGCTTAAATAATTATTTCAAAGCATATCAAACTTCTGCGTTAAAAAAAAAGGAATTGCCAGGTTTTTACTTCATATTTTAAGCAAACGAGACTTCCACAAGCTGCACAGGCGGTTTCAGACCATCGTCTCATGCTTTTTCTTTTGAAACGCGATGAGGTGTGAAGTTGATGAAAAAATTTTTATACTACAACAGATGCGAATAATGTATTGGCACTGCTACAGTTTTACGGGGAAAACCAGAAGCAACTTTGAAATGTCAAATGGAAGCTTTGGTCATGTTTGGTATCATTGGGTAGAGATTCTAGAAAGAATTCATATTTATTTGAAAAAAGTTTTTCATCTTAGAATTCTTTGAACTGACGGCGAATTGAATATCCACAACCCGCAATATTGACGTCGAGGAAATCCACGTTGGTTGGAGAAAGTGGACGGCCAAAATAGGTGGAGCCTTAACGTTCGGTGTGGTCTAGAGATCGAATAATTGGACCTTACTTCTTCAAAAGAACTTTAAATGGAATAATGTAAACCGATTTCCGTGAAAATGGCAACGAGAACGGCAATGTGGCTGCAACGGGACGGATACCCAGCGTATTTTTTGGGTGTTGTTAGATGTTCAGTAGCACAATTGTTCAAAAGACGTATAGGTAGGAAAGGTCCTGTGGTATGACCACCGCGTTCCGCCGATCTAACGTCATTAAACTTTTTCTTTGGGGACGATCGAAAAATTTCGTCTACCAACAACGCCTCACCACAAGAATGGACATGGTACCAAATATTCAATACGGTTGCCGTTCCCTCTTCCCCGAAGAAGTCCACCAAACAACCGTAAGCACTGCAAAATAAGCACGAAACTGTTCAAATAAAATGAGTAGACAATTTGAACATCTTCATTCATGAAAACATAAACAAACAAATTACTGTTCAGTAATTCCTTTTTTAAAATTATTTCCTCGACCGTTAGAGGTATCAAAAAACGTTTAAAACAAAAATAATTCTTCTCAAAATTCTCGCCCACCAACAAACATGACCTACGCTTCCATTTAAAATTTCAAAGTAACTTCCGTTTTTCCCTATTTCCAGTTTTCCCCGAAAATTCTAGCAGTGTTAATAAATTCCTTTGCATATGCTTTGGTAGTAAAATGTTTTACATCAACTTTACACCCCGTCGCGTTTCAAAATAAAAAGTGTCGGACGGGTGGTTTGAAACAGTCTGTATTGAATAAAGAAAGTGTATCCAAAGTGGAAATGAAATTAAACGGTATTCATATTGTAATTTTGAAATTGAAATTCTAAGTAAAATAATTATTGAGTTGTGGATAAACGGGAATAAAATTTGCAATGCTGTACAAATTGTAGGGCTTTATTTTGCTGCGCACCTCAACTGCGGTTAGAATAATCTCCCGCTATACATAATACAATCTCTAGACTGCGGTCAATAAATATTCAATTAGCTGCTCCTAATATCCTCATACTCGTTGATAAATAGAAAAAAGACTGCATAACAGTGTAAGAAGTTTTAAAGATTTACAACTTACTTTAGGTTATATAGCCATTATATTCAAAACAAAAAAAAATGTTCGTTCTTACTCCGGCACGAGCCGTTAAATCTTCAACTGCAAAATAGAGATATATCTAACTGAGCTATTATTCTTAAATGTGTATGTTTTCAACAGAACGATCAGTGAATATTTAAAAAAATACCTACTTGTTTGTTTATTTCGCACCATTATATGAGAGTTGCAAGTATTAATTACAAGTATATTAACAAAACAACAACACGTTTTATACATTTGGCATGCTCTATGATGTTAAAATTAAAGCACATTTGGATTCAATCACTAAATACATTTTTTTATCACGTTCTCTCCTGAATATGCGTCTGAAATGACTTAAAGTAGCATCTAAAACTATGCAACTGCAATCTTATACATGTAGCGTGACTAAGGGCATACAATTTCTAAACCATCACTTTGGAAACATGTTACAGCAAAATTGCACTCTGTTCGAACATAAAATAAAGCTGAATCGTTTTTACGAGGGTTCAGTTATGGTTTCTTTCTTTCCTAAGACTCTGCTGAATTATCTGAACTAATATTTGACTCCAGTTTTCAGAAATACAAACTAATGAAAACTGCTTGGTAATAAAAAAATTGCTTGTTTTATAGAAATTGCTTTAGGTATTTATCGAAGCGTCGTGAATATTATTTGAGATTACTTCGGGTAGTGGATAGGGTTTGATAACATTCTTGAGAAAAATTTAACGGCTTTAAAGTATATTCGAAGAGCTAGGAAGAGTTGCATCAAGTAATTTGAAATAACACTACATTTTACTTAGAAAATAAAAACAGTTTAAAATACTGGGTTTAGCCCCGTAATAGACCAAATATAACATCGGATTCAAATTTTTTACTATGAAATTTATACTAAAATGCAGCTTGGAAACAGCTTTTACATTATAAGAAACGCACAATTCGCGGGTTTTCAACTATCATGTTAGCACCAGTGAATAAAACAACATTTCTGTTTGCAAATGCTTTATTTGTTAACAAATGCAATTATACCTGTTCCATTATACCAAATAGCTGCTTCGAAATAGCTTCTTAAGTTAAAACTACATAAAACCTGATGAGAAATTACTTTAAAGTAAATGTCGAATGGCAGGTGCAAAGTAATGCACCAATAATCAGCTGCCCTTTCTCGAAATTTAGATGGCCCTCGAGGAATGAGCTGCAATAATTTATTCATCATTTTAACGTAGAATGTACTATTTACTAGTTGACTTTCAGGCACAAGTTCTATATAGATCACAGTCTTTTTTACTATTTTGCAACTTTGTTCCCAAATCTTCAGATCAATTAGTTGAATTGTCTTTTTACTGATGTTTAACTCATCTGTCGTCATTTGAAGGGTCATTCGGTAATCTTTTACCATAACTCAGAATTGTACATCCTCACATCCATGTCTGAAACTTTAAAACGCTTCGTTAATACTCATACGACATAAGATATTAGTGTGCAAAGTTAAACATTCAATGCATATCGGTTGGGGTTTACCTCAATATTCAGCATAATTTAATATTCACACGTTGCTCCATGACAACTGATGGAAATAATACGTGTGCGTTAAGGCACCTGCAGACGATGTGACAAATGTGCCAATGTAAGGCAAATTTGAGTGTACCATCAGCACATTACAAATGTTAACATTTGTGGACATTAGCTTAGTAGGCGGTAACTATTCTACACATCAAAAGAATATACAAATGTTGGTTTCTGTGTACGTTTAAGAAGTTCGCCTACGCTAGCAAATCCCCAGCGTTAGACACTTCCTGTGTAGTAAAATATGGTACACGTTTACGTTCGACACACGTTGCCCCTAATCTACGCGCATTAACAAACGTCAATGTTGGCGGCTGCTGGTCACATTGTCTGCAGGGTCTTTAATAGATGATAAATATTCCTCATATCAAAAGGATAGACGAATGTTGGTTTCTGTGTACGTTTAACAGGTTCGCCTACGCTAGCAAATCCCCATCGTTAGATACATCGTGTGTAAGTAAAATATGGCACACATTTACGTTCGACACACGTTGGCCCTAATCTACGGGCATTAACAAACGTCAATGTTGGCGGCTGCTGGCCACATCGTCTGCAGCGTTTTTAATAGGCGATAAATATTCCACATATCAAAAGAATAGACGAATGTTGGTTTCTGTGTACGTTTAACAGGTTCGCCTACGCTAGCAAATCCCCAGCGTTAGACACATCGTGTGTAGTTAAATACGGCACACGGATACGTTCGACACACGTTGCCCCTAATCTACGCGCATTAGCAAACGTCAATGTTGGCGGCTGCTGGCCACATCGTCTGCAGCGATTTTAATAGGCGATAAATATTCCACATATCAAAACGATAGACGAATGTTGGTTTCTGTGTACGTTTAACAGGTTCGCCTATACTAGCAAATCCGCAGGGTTGGACACATCGTGTGTAGTAAAATACGGCACAGGTTTACGTTCGACACATGTTGCCCCTACGCGCATTAACAAACGGCAATGTTGGCGGCTGCTGGCCACATCGTCTCCAGCGTTTTTAATAGGCGATAAATATTCCACATATCAAAACGATAGACGAATGTTGGTTTCTGTGTACGTTTAACAGTTTGGCCTACGCTAGCAAATCCCCAGCGTTAGACACATCGTGTGTAGTCAAATACGGCACACGTTTACGTTCGACACACGCTGCCCCTACACGCATTAGCAAACGTCAATGTTGGCGGCTGCTGGCCACATCGTCTCCAGCGTTTTTAATAGGCGATAAACATTCCACATATCAAAAGTATAGACGAATGTTGGTTTCTGTGTACGTTTAACAGGTTCGCTTACCCTAGCAAATCCCTAGCGTTACACACTTCCTGTGTAGTAACATATGGTACACGTTTACGTTCGACACGTTGGCCCTAATCTACGCGCATTCATAAACGCCAATGTTGGCGGCTGCTGATCACATCGTCTGTAGGGCTCTTAATAGCCGGTAAATATTCGACATGTCAAAAGGTTAGACGAACTTTAGTCTTGATACACTTTTAACAGGTTCGTCAACACCAGCAAATTCCCAGCGTTAGAAGCACCGTGTGCGAGTTATTGATGCTGTCTTTTTGGTTTAGTTGACCGTGGCTCGTGTTGCACTTTCAAATCGAGAAGTAAATTTGTAACGTGTGATTTCTGACGCATAGTGTATATTAGGAGTGGTTTTCCCATTACAGCGTTTGAGCGGCATACTTCGGTTTCAATTCAAAAACTTGTTCTCATTTTTATGTTTTGCGCATCGATCGGGAATTTTTGATTTTGAGACCGCAGTCAAGTGTACGGGAGAACACTTTCAACTTTCAAGAAGTGCAGACTTGAATTTTTAATTAAGGTCGTTACGACTCGGATGATATTCCAATTTGTGAATTTTCAAGTTATTACAGGAAGTTTAAACACGGTAGTGTGGTAGTAAATTGTTCCCAAGGAGTAATCCTAATTTAGTGCACTGAGGAGAGTTTTTCTTCTGCCAAATTAACATCTTATGGCATTAAACAGTAGCCGGAAGAGTGGCATCTTGTGGCATTAAACAGTAGCCGGAAGAGTGGGAAAACAACCGGATACTGATCGAATTTATAACGGGGAAATTCCGAGATTCCAGGCTTTAAATTCCAGTGCAGCAGATGGGCGTACAGCGAGTCGGTCGGGGTAAAGAAATCCTGCGCTCAAGGTCTGTTAGTATACTTTTTACCTTACCTGCGTTGGGTGATAAGTTCACGGAATTTTGAGTACTAGACAAAAACGAATCTACAAGTCGTTTAATTCCGTAGTCATATTTATAGTGAAATAAAATAAATATTCGACAAAATTTTTGTATTTAGTTAAATATTTTAATTATAAACACTCTTGTTCAGATTTAATTCACTTTGTATTTGAGAACTTGTTAAATGGTCAGCAGGGTACGAGATATTATTTTCTGATTCAAAGTTCATACAAAAAGGGGGAATTTTGCGTAAATTTTATAATTATCCGTGCTTATATACCATTTATTTTGGGTAATTAATCTAGTTTTGCGTATGCGAGGCCTCGAATAGGCGATTCTAGACGTGAAATCGGTGGTTTGTGTAACATTTTTGAAGTGGATCAACGCTTCTAGTTAATACTGATCTACGCATTGTTGTTTTCCCTAGAGATTTTGGGTTGCGCTCTGGATTAAAAAGTTAAATCAGAGAAATAACGTACTGTGGTCGGTTCATTTTGGTTAATGAATGTGAATTTATATACATATAAATACTTGGGATTTTTTTTGTATTGTGTATGCTTCATACATATATACGTTTGTATTGAGTAATTATTATTTTTTTTGACCATTATATTGGGATTTCTGTCAATCATAACTGTGTTTTATTCTGTCTTGGAGAATAAGTTTAATATTATAAAGCAAGGTAAGTTCGCATCCAAGAAGATTCCTGTTTATCCAAAGTCATCTTCAAGGAGGAAAGGGTTTTTTTAAACAGGTGGCGCCTAGGCTTACATCGAACCACCCTTCTTCGACTGTAGCTAGTCGAACCCTTGTCCTTGATACCGGGACCTTGCTTAGAAATTGATACTTCGCTTTTGTGGGCATAAAACCATTTTTGTTGTCGTCGTCATATAACTAGGCGTCACAAATTGTCAAAGTTCGTAGTTAACTGCGTTAACAGTTTGAATGCAGAATAGACTTGCTGTATGGTTCATATTTAACAGTGATTTCACTAAAGATTTTACAATTGGCCTTAAGAATTTAGAGAACCAGAAGTTTTAAATCTTTCTATTTTTTCTATTGGACATGATTTAATTTATATCAGATACCATATACAGGGTCCGCCAAAGAAACCTGATGTTTTTAACATGCATAGTACGAAGTCACTGTATTACGTAGAATAGCGGTTAGTGGGGGGAAAGCATCGTTAGTAGTTGCCATTTCAGTAAAAAAATGCTGTCACGGTCAATTCGCAATGATATGTAGAAATGTCGAACAACTTTTTGGAACCAGAGTTTCGTCGACAAAACATTGATATGAATACTGTATGGTTTCAACAAGATGGAGCAACAGCTCACACAGCACGAGCGTCAATAGACCGAATGCAAGAAATGTTTCCAGCAGCAGTAATTTCGCGAAATGGGAATGTTCCTTGGCCGGCAAGGTCTCCCGACCTGACCGTTTGTGATTATTGGCTACGGGGTTATCTGAAGAGCAAGGTGTATTCAAATAGACCGCAAACAATTCAGGAATTAAAAGAAAACATTCGCAATGAAATTCGTGCAATTCCTATGAATATGCTAGAGCGAGTAATGAACAATTTGCAAGACCGCTTGGAACAGTGTGTACGCGGCGAAGGACATCATTTAAGCGACATTATTTTCCATAAATAAAATGGCATGTAATATACTATCGATTACTTGTATGTGAAAATAAATATCTTGTTACATAAATTTGTAGTTGAATACCAAAAATCGTCAGGTTCCTTTGGCGGACCCTGTATATGTACAAACAAATGCAAGAACAAAATTGCAAAACTTTAAGCTTTTAGTAATTTTTCGATAACTTATTAGCTCGCATATAAACGATCTATCAAGAGTACAAATAATCAATAATTACTTTCAGAAGATATATATATATTATAGATGCAATAGTTTAAATTCAGACTTAGTGAGAACCATGAAAGACTTTTGAGGGTTCCCGATCAGATCTGAGTACTCATGACGGAACCAATATTTCTCGTCATTTACTACTACTAGACCCGCGGTTCCCAAAGTGTGTTCCATGGTGGCCCCATGGGGGTTCCGTATAAACCTTGGAAAAATTATCTTCTTTGTCAGGTGTTGCAAGGCTGCGTAAAGCTTTGCCCCTAAGGGGGCAACTGAGCAGCGGAGGAATTTTCGCGAACTTTTAAAATACCTTTAGAGCAGGGATGAGCAACCTTTTTTTACAACGGGCCAACTACAAATTTAAAATTGTTGTGCGGGCCGCATATAAGAAACGTATCAAAATATGAACACTAGATGATAAACACAAATTATCTCGTTATTAACAAAATAAACAAAAGAGCAACTCTATAAAAAAAACACAAATAAGACATATAATAGAAATAGTATTAACAAAATTCAAAAAGCAATTATTATGGGAAAAAATCTTAAACAAATTTTAACGAGAAGTTTGTCATTGATTCTTTGCAACCAATTGGTCTATACAGGGTGTATCAGAAATAGGTAGAAATATTAAATCCGATGGTAGATTACAATATATGCAAATTAGAAAAAACATGTCTTTGGCAGTGAGACCCTTAAGTTATGAGAAAATAATAATGTAAGATTTGACCCAAACTTATTTGAGTACCGCAGGATAATAACAAAAATTTGAGTTCAAAGACATGTGATGCAAAAGAGAGTAAGATAGAAGTGCAAAAAAAATTCTTATCGCCTGCCACAAACCAATACTATTAGGTAGGTCAGTAATTTCTATTCAGTCTGTTGTTGATGCTGACAAGCAGTGTTTCTACCAAAATGGAAAATTTTACGAACATTGAACATACTGATGTTCTTATTTACGGGGAAGCTCAAGGAAACACTCTAAGAGCCAGGCAAATGTACTTAGAGATATCCTCAGCAGCGCATTCCAAACAGCCGTACATTTACTACAACAGTCCAACATTTACGGGATTATGGCACGTATCAACCACAATACCATCATCGCGGTCGTCCAAGAGCAGAAAGGGTTGTTAATGTAGAACAGCTAGTCTTGGAATTAGTTGAGGAAAGTCTTAGTGTTAGCACTAGAAGACTTGCGTTACAAACTGGCATTTCCCATTCTACTGTAGGCACGATTTTTGTGAATGGCTTCCTCAAAAGTGCAATTTTTATGAAATGGGAACTGCTTTAAAATGTATCCATATATTTTTTGTAATTTAAAGGCCTTTTTTCTAATTTAACACATAGAAATATATATTTAAAAAGTTAAGCTTTGACGGGCCGCACGAAAAAGTGAGCCGGGCCACATGCGGCCCGCGGGCCGCGGGTTGCTCATCCCTGCTTTAGAGCATATATTAAGCGTATACATGATCACAACTGGAACAAATGTATTGAGGTATGCAGCGTTGGAGCTGCAGCGATGATGGGAAAATTGAAAGCTTCTGTGCCAACGATAAAAAATGTAGCACCAATTGTATCAATAGTCATTGCGTCTTGCACTGACAGACCTTTGTAGCGAAGAACAACAGACTTAGAGAAAGTTCTTGATGGGGCTGTAAAAACTGTCAATTATTTGAAGTCACGTCCAATGCAGACAAAACTCTTCAAAAAAGTATGCACCGAAATGAGAAGCACCCACCAATCGCTCCTTTTTCGCACAGAAATGAGGCCAATTTCAAGATGTAAACCCTTGGCCAGGTTTCTTATCATTTGCCTCTAATGGGGAAGAAGCTTTCTGCATCCGTACAACAGGTAAGAACCATCTACCACATATGGACTTAATCAGATTGATTGTGCCATTAGGAAGCCTCATGTGAACATTCGATATGTTGTTATTGCTAATTCCGTTTTTTGCGTTTTTACTCTATAAAATAATATTATTTTCTAGAGCCTCGCATACAGTTCAAAAAATTAAAGGATGGATTACAACAAATACTGCCATTAGTAAAACCCCTCGTATGGGGCGGATACTTAAGAGAAAGTTCCAGTTGTAGCAGGTGGGAGAAGTACGAAATACAATTTTATACCTTTTCTGGAAGGGTACAAGGATATCGATTCATGAAAACGACGTCACAAAGTTGAATCGATAGTAAAAATCTGATGTCATACCCCAAGGGTATTTATTGTTGTTTTTTGAGAGTTTATCATACTTTTATGAGAAATTCAGGCAACTACAAAGCTTAGTCTTCCCAAAAATCCACACGCGACCATATTATATTCTAAATGAATATTGAAACAGACGAAATTATTACTGCTATTGAAGTTTGGCAAAATTACCGTTACTTTGATTAATTAATATAAACTATTAATTGCCCTACCACAAGTAAACGGTTTCTTAAGTATTATTAACATACCTTAAAATTAACTTTTAACGCAGAGAGGTTGACAATTAGTCCACATCAAAATCTTGAAATTCTTGTCAATTTTGAACACGACATGAATACTATCAATGATCCGGTTGCAGGGTAAAAGTAAATTTAATCCATATCGCTTTATCGCTGGAGGCTATTTAAAAGTCGCCAGAAAACCAAACAGGAAGAGCCGCATGATGCTATCAAGTACACTCCTTGCCCTAATTGTGGTAGTGGCAGTAGTATATAAGTGTGTTCTTTAGGTATATCGCCAACGTTTAAGAGTAAATATTTATAGCAATGCAAATACTGTTTTAAGACAACGCATTTATTCTATTTTGCTTGATGACAAGTACAAGAGGTTTATTTCTTTTGAACGAGCTGCTATTATCAATGGTAATATTATTGGTTAATTTTAACTCATCACGATAACATGATTCGATAAGCCTAGTGGGAAAGCTTATTTGGACAGCAGAAGGTAAATTGTGACTGTCTGTTGGAAATACCATTTTTAAACATCTTCAAAGAATGTATTGCACTCGATCAAATGCTGCTTCATTAGTTGCATCATGTAAAGTTACAGCAGAATATTGGAAATCCAATTGTGTAAAAATGAAAAATGTGTTCTCCAAACGAATGATTTTGTCTCAGTGTTCAAAACAAAAATTTCCCGCTACCTAAATATAATTGTTATAGGAAACCAGACTAAGCTACTACACAAATGTATTGAAATTTATATTCGGTATGTAGAGTTAATAACCGCCAATGGGCAATGTGAATATGAGCAATGTACTATAGAACTTAAATCCACAATTGATGCTCTGATGCTGTTTAATAGAGGAAGGCCTGGCAAGATAGAGAGGATAGAATTAGTTGAATAATTAGATGTAAAACAACCAAAATATGTTCACCTGGAACCTACAGATAAAAAATTGTATAATATTGTATAATATTGTATAATAGCGTATAATATTGTATAATATTGTATATTAGTGTATAATATTGTAAAATAGTGTATACTATTGTATAAATATACATACTTACAAACTTTTCACAATTCATGAATATTTTTACAAACCCAAACTACAACTTGCAACTATTTGTAAATTATAGGAAAGAGGCTAAGCTACCTCATAACATCTCCTGCATTTTTGGATTTCCTAATAATGAGAATAATCTACATCTCAAACATTTAAAAGTAGCTGAACATATGAACACGTTTGCTCATAACGTTATGCTCCAAGGCCAAATTTGCCTCGCGTCGCCGTTCTATGAAAACATATGGCAACTCTAATCAAAGAGTCAGTTTTAACTTAAAATGATAACGGTAATTTGGCTAATCAAGCAACTTTAAAAAGAAATGCTGTGAAGGCTAGTGAAATGGTTTAAAATGGTTCAATGTAATCCCAGAGCTGATGAATCATCAGATGATGGTTCTTAAAGCAAAGCCTCAGTAAGGAATATGGATCAACCATCTTCCAGCAGTGCAGTTTCACATAATACCTTTGCAAGGCAAGTGCATATGTTACGGGCCAAACGAGCTTTTTCGTCGACCCGCAACCGGATAGGTGGAAGAAGGCCTGCAGTTTAGCTCAGAGGAGTAGGGGAAGGCCGAGAAGCCAGCTACTTACATGAACCGAACTCACCTTTATTGTGCCTCCCTCCTGTTTAGAAAGCTTGCAAAATTCATGCACACACAAAAAGTACTCAACAATAAAAGAGGCAGTAAATTTTGCACCACATATAATTAAACTATTGGAAATGACACAATACAACAAAGACGGCAAATGGTGATTTTATACTTCAGTATTACAAACTGTTAATTTGAACGTTCAAGAGGAGGAACTGGCCGCCCCTGGTGTACGGTATTTAAATTCTCCAAACAACTACGTGGCCAGTGACGTCGGAGTTTACAAGAACAACACAATACATATAATTTTATAATTAGTAGTACAAAAAAAGAAATGACAATCGACGACTAAAGGCCGCGTCTTGTCGCATTAACAAAGAAAGGTTCAATCACTTAAAATTTTGCGTGTTAACTCGTAAAAGGTTTTTCCACAACACAAAAAAACTAGTTCATTTACCTTGACTTCCGGTGAATGGAGTAGAGAGAGAGGCAGGCACAATTTCGAGGTGTTCTCCAGATGCAGGTACGGTCTGGGGAAAAGGTAGGCGACGTTCCTCAGGAAACGTTGGGACAAAATTATTGCTGCACAACCGTCGTAGTTCGTCGCAGCCACGGCACATGTACAAGAACTACAAATGGGCTCGAAAATAATCCGCCAAAGGCGATAGACCAATTCGCAATGAATTGCCTTTCCAGGGTTTAAAATTCCAGCGTGTTTATTTTAAATCGGACACTTGTCGATATTCTGTTCACTTCACGGTGATAACAGCGATACGAAATTACAAGCGATGGATACAATCGAAAACATAAGCCGCCCCTACAGCACTTGAATTATTAACGGTCTCCGCAGATGGAATTGGTAGACCGGAGTCGAAGGTGGAAGACCGACTGAAGAGCTAAACGCAACGCGCCTGAATTCCCCAAAAAGATTACATCACATTGCGAAATATGATGCAATAGTTCCAGAAGGAAATGACACATGTGACTTCCGAGAATTGTTCCTGATCGGCAAATCTAGCCTACAAGGGGAAACTTTCAAAGGCTTTACGGAATTGGCCTCCATAACTCATCTTAAAAAAAAAATAACATAGCGATAGGCTTGAGAATTGCAATTAAAATAGAATTTTGATTCCTATGAAGCGGCAATTAAAATACGAGCTTAATTTAAATGAAGTGGCAAAACCAAAAGAACATAACACATAAAACAATTAGTTCTCCTCCTAGCCCTCACTTTACTGTCCTTGGTAAATTATTAAAATTTATTATACCATTACCATGGCTTAATAACTGGATATAGAAAGTATTGCATTTATACTTACTTCCCTGCTACATACATATATGTTGCAAATATTCAGAACTGTAGCAGCACCCTGGCAGTAACGTACGAGGGGGTATTGATATCTAGTTATCCGGGAAAGTTTCTAGTAAAGAAAAGTGAATATGGTTGCTATGGGTACAACTATGATGTTTTATAAATAAGTTATCAAAGTTTGACATCCATAAGTTGAAGGGTGATCAAACTGTGAATTTTTGAAAACTGCATGTCTGAGAAAAATATGGAATTTGAAAAAATCGAGTTTCGGTCAGTTATTAAGTATTTATTTTTGAAAGGGTTATAGGGCAAAACATTTTTGCTGATATGATAGAACCTTAGGCGATCAGTGTCCTTTATACGCCACTATTAAAAAATGGGTTGAGAAATATAAAAGAGGAAGATCAGATGTGAAAGATGAGCATCGCCCTGGAAGACCAATTTCTGTGACAACTTCAGCCAAATGGATTCCAAGATACTTGAACGTTGATCAGAAGCGCGTTCGATCAACAACGTCAAAGAAAATCTGCGGCCGTTTTGCAGAAGATTCCTCAAACATTTTGGATCGGCTTGTTACTGTGAACGAAACGTGGATCCATCACTATGAACCAGAGGCTAGAGAGCAATCCAAACAGCGGAAGCATGTTAGTTCTCCACAACCCAAAAAATTCCGTGTTAAAAAATCAGCTGGCAAGATTCTTGCTTTAGTTTTCTGGGACAAAGATGGGATAATTCTGATAGATTATTTGAAATGGGGTAGGACTATCACGGGAGCATATTATACTGAGTTGCTAACTAAATTACGTAAGAAAATTGTGGAAAAACGCTGCGGGAAACTTGCCAGAGGTGTGCTTTTTTCCAAGACAACGCTCTTGCTCACAAGTCGCTGTTTGCACTGCAAAACATTGATGAAATTGGTATTGAATTGATTGACCACCCGCCCTATTCGCCGGATTTAGCACTGCCAGACTGTTATTTGTTCCGAAAACTCAAAACACATTTGAAAAGTGAAAGATTTTGGACAAATGACGAAGCAATATGTGCCGTTGAGGAGTGGTTTCCAGACCAAGCCAAAGATTTTTTTAAATGGCTTAGAATTACTTTATGAATGTTCTGCTAAATGTATGAGTCTTACAGGAGATTAGGTTGGTAAATAAAATTTTGTTTTGAAATATTGTGGCGTTTTATCTGGTAGGCTAAGTATATACAATTTCAATGATTATGAGTATACCTGATTACATATTATTACTAATTTTTTTGTTCAAGTTTCGTCTTCAATAAAAGGTTGAGATATTGAAGAAGAACGTTTAGCCGATTTTCAACCCAACCTAGAAAATTATGTTTTAAAAAATAGGAACTTTACTGAAGTCTTTTGATAAGACAAAATCTCTTTGATTTTTTGCATTTATAATCTGCAATAAAATTACCAGCAAGTTCGATTTAACAAAATGTTTCTAATTTCAGAAATATGTCTTGCTCTTTCCTCAATATTTACAGAGCCGTTAGTTTTTTTAATTTCATAGAAAATTTCCCTTAGAATATACAGCATACCTCTACCAGTAACAACTGTACGTCCAATATACGTACATTATGACAAAAATATAGACTGTTAATTTGAAAACAATCTATATGCAATCCCACAGTAAAATACGATTAAGGCCACTTTCCTATATTGTTGAGCGGCGGCTGACTACCCTAGCGCCATTAAAATGTTAAGCGCCAGTATGCCCTTTGTGATACATCAGTTCAAAAGTGTTTCAAAATGCTATCGTATTACACAAAGAAAATTAAGAACTATAGATTTTGCGAAAAAGCTTTTATTTATAAATTCAGAGAAGTCTTTCCTTAGTAATACAGAGCGTTGAAGGATAGGAAGATAATTTTAGTTATACAAGTTTTTTTAATTACTTGTATTAATATAGCTGGTTATTTTTACTACCTCACAAATATTTGATGGTGTACCCGTAGTTACATATTACTTTTATTTTGTTTGAAAGTAATGTCTTTAAAAAAACAGAAGTAAGATAATAATAAAAACATACCTAATTGGCAAAAGTAGGAGATTTAACAATTTACTGCTTGTTATCATAATTAATATGATACACATTTAAATTGAGGTTTCAAATAATTTATAATAGACACCATTTTGTTGAAAGCAAAGTCGCAACGGAAACACATTCTATGGAATTATGGGTATATGGTAGTTTCTTATATTCAAAGCTATTTACAAAGTTGTTAAGAAAAGTATATTCTATAGGCTACAATGAGAAGAAAACTAGCTATAATGAAAAATTTTAAATGGTGTGTAATGACTATTTGTTATTTTCCGGAATTATCTTTAATTAACTTAAAAGAGTCGTTAAGCTATAGTTAGTGGCGAACCATACCAAATGAATGTCAGTTAGGGTGAAAAACGAATGGCGTGAAAACGTTGGATTTGTGTAAAAATGCTCTACATTTTGACCTACAGTTGACCCTTAATTTAAAACTTTATGTAGAATTATTTGGTACTGCAATGAATTAAGTTTCTCTAGATTTTGCAAGATACTTTTGATATATAATAATAGTCTCTCTTTACAGCTTTATAGTACCTTAGCAGAATAGCACAATTGCTCCTTTCTTCTTGCAGTCCTACTCTTATCGGAGGTTGAATATCGTCGAAGGTATCTTCATTATGTTAATAGCTGCTCGAAATAGTTCGGTACTCCAGCATCTGAATCAGTCACGAAGATTTTTCAACCAGCACACTCTACGTCTGCCAACATTTCTTCATTTTATTTCCCCTATTAGGCGAACCTAAGGAATTCATATTTGGAGCCTCTCATTACATTGTCCAAATATTCCAGGTTCCTTTTCTTAATAGTATATAGGATTTCGCATTTTTTGCCCAGTCTTTTTAGCACTTCTTCGTTGGTGACCTGTTATGTTCATGTATACGCCACATGCGACGATAACACCACCTTTTGAATGAGTCTATCTTCTTTCAGTGCTGTTTCTTCAGAGTCCAGGCTTCGACTTCACATAGTAAGGTGGAAAACACAGGGAAGTATTACCATCAAAAGATCTAGCTTACCATCCTTGTTGCAAAGAAACGTTCTCATTTTTATAAGTGATGACCTTGCCATTTCTACTCTTGTTCTTATTTCAGTTGTCTGGTCCCGTGTCTCCTCTTGTCTGATTCCCAGATATTTATAGTGCGTGAATCTTTCAGTGGGGATATTAGCCACGGTTAAATGTACTTGAGGATTAGGAAACTTGGTGACCGTCAAACTATTAGTCTTCTTCGGATTCATTTTCAATCCATAATCATTCTAATGGTAATTTAACTTTTCCAGCATGCGTTGTAGTCATTTGGGTTGGTTGCTAATGTCACTGTAGCATCCACATATCTCATGTTGTTAATAATCTCTCCGTTTATGGTCAATCATGCTAGTTCCTCAAGCTTCTTCGAATACAGCTTTACTATAGAGGTTGAACAAAAGGGGAGGTAGAGCGCACTCATGACTGTTGCTGAGTATTATATCATGATTGGAATCGATGTTCTTACTAACTAGAAGTTGTTGTAATCTATCATGCCTAACCTTGTCGAATGCTTTTCGGAAGTCAATAAAATATGCGAACATATCTTGGTTCATGTGTAAACATCGCTAACTGCTCCATTGGCTAGGTCCAAATAGCAGACCACTAAAACGTAATATGATAAGGACTACGCTTCAACCATTTATTATTACTCTGGATATGTAATTAAAGCTGAGTCAACCTAGAGACTGAAATTGCTTGCAAAATAAGTCATCTAGATTCTAGATATTATAGTGGTTCCCAGAAATCGAACTTAGGGCTGATTGCCCCTCCAACCCGTAAAATAACCTCTTCAAGCTTATATGTTTGTATTTGGCAGCTAATGGTCATCTATTATTGGTAATTAGAGTAAGCAGCAATATTTGATATTAAAAGACAACAAACAATCGAATCCAGTTGCAACTGTTTAACCGGGTTAGTGTTCAGTCGAGTTTGTGTGTTTGATTGAATAATCTTTCCTATTTCCTTAAAATCTTAGTTAAAAACATAAACAATTTAGTATAAAAATTATAAGATTTATCATTACTACCCTAAGTAGCTATCTGATATTGAAACACTTTCTTGTAGTTTCCAAGTAAAACGTCTTCCCTGGTTAATAATTGTTGCTCATGTTGAACCACGACAATAAGTGCTCTGCAATACACTATTCCTCCTTTGTTTCAAATTAAAGTAAACAAGGCCTAGATTTCAAATTTAACAAAAACAAGTTTTTCAAAAAATGGTCAATTCGCGAAAGATAGAAGTACATTTTCAGATAATGCTCAGATAGTCAAACATGTTTGATAGGAAAACTTGAGCTTCTTTCTCTTTTATTGAAATCACATGGAACTAAAGGTCAAGTTCCACAAACCGCAGAAAATTAGTGAGAGATAGAACATAAAGGCACACAAGTTTCTGCTCAGCCAAGAATGTGTAATGGAATGGAAACTCCACATATAACTTCTAGTATTTGGAAGAGATTTGATGCATCTTGTATTTAGAATTAATTATTAAATTGTGTAAAACTTCTTCAAGGGACAGTTTCATTGTCTCCGTATTAATCGAAGAAAAAACATTTATTTTATAGAGTTGACCGAATACCAATTACCAATTACCTTATTGTGAATAAACAATATATTTTACTAAAGTGGCGGATTCTTTTGTGCCATACAATAGAAATAGTAAAATCTGACGTTATCGCAACCTTCAAACAAAGGACAAGGAAACCATTCGAAAATGCGGGGGAAAATTAAAAAGCGAACGGAAATGTTTATTTTCAGGAAAGAGCTCTATCGCGTGACCACATTTACATCCAACAAATCTCACTGGAAGAATTTATCAAAATCAAAGTGGGAAAGGTCTTGCGTGACAATTTAGTTAGGATATGTTAAAAATTCTGAAAAACATTACTTATAGAATGTTTGGCAGTCTGTATGATAACTGCAACGCTTCCAGCGACGAAAGCTGAAGTTATGCAAGTTATGGGATCAATATGGAATACCTGATGACGCTTTGCTTGTACCTGAGCAAGTAATTCTAGAGCACCTTGGTAATTGCCGAGTACAATGAATAATAAACGTTTCGCTTATTAGAATATATTCATCAAGATCCATTTTCAAATTTCTGCTCGTAATATCGCGGAATTCCGAGAATACAATTCTAGTTCTAGGCAGGTATATTAAAATTTGATGAAAAACGTAGTTATTCATACGGTTCTATTTCATTAGCAGCAATACCGTCACGTGCTGCTTGCAATTACTGTTGTGTAGAATTTATAGGACAAATGTCAAGGTAGCAATTCATCTGTAATTAAAGCTTTTAAACGTACAGGATATTAGATTATTTAGCAGATTACTGTCTGTAGAACAACATATCAGTGTTGTCTCTAAATAGCTGATTAAACGGAGTCAATAGTGTTTCGATTGCTACTACACAGGACGCAGAAACCCATAAGAATGCATGATATATAGGGTGTCTCAAACTTACACCCATGCTTTGGGATTCGATTCAGGGGGTTAAAACAAATCAAAAATTAAGAGTGGAAATTTTTCCGATTGCATTTCGTTATCAAGTTATTGATACAAAAGTAAATAATAAGTTTTATCGCACGGACGTTCCAATTAGTTGTCTAACATAACAAAATTAGATGGCTATGGTGATTTTAAAAATTGACAATCGTTCTGTCATATTGATAAGTATCATTATTTTTATTTCCTTCTGCTCTTTGT
>JABXWE010002341.1:0-45775 GCA_014611495.1 Limonius californicus | reverse complement strand
ACCGGTCTGCTGTGATGGGGTGGGCATCGTTCCGCAGCAGAGGGGTTTATTTTCATCGATATCTTTGGGTTGGGTTTGTTTGTTGTTTTTTTTTGTGTATTTCACTTGGTTTTTAGATTTTTTTGTTGATACCCTCTCGTTTTCGCCTGCTCTTTTTCGTTTTGGTTTTGTTCCTCGATTTTCTCTTTCTCAAGAGAATTTCGGAGAAATTCTCTTCAAGTAAGGGGGGTGTTATGTGATTTTTAAATTTGCCGCACACTTTGGTAGTTCCGTGATTCATTTGCCACTTCGTTAGAATTAATATCGCTGTTCTAAATTAAATTCTTATTTTGGGTTACTATTTTCGGTATTTTGTTTTGTCTTCCGTAGCTCAAATTGTGTCGGTAGTCCCTTTGTGTGAAATCGCAAGCTTTGTTTTCATTCGCTAAACCCTGAACGCTTCTGGGAATTCCGAGCGTCAAAAAACAAAATTCCTTCTCGAACTTCTTGCATATGATTTCGCCAGGTTGTGCAATCTTTTGAGGGGAGAAGTAGGGTCTCCATTGCATTTTGGGTCAGTCCATAATTAGATCTCGAGGACTCCGGTTGTCCGAAGCTCCATCATCGGCAATCGTAATTACGTCAAGTGCTGCAGGGGCGGCTCGGTTTTTTTTGTGAGGGGTATCATTAATGTGTGTTCCGTTTCGCTGTTGTACCAAGGGGTATCTAACAGACTGTCGGCTATTGCCGGATTAATGGGAACATCTTGATTCAACCCCAGGAAAAGGCAACTCTTCAGTGAGTTGTAAAATCGCCTTTTTGGCGGATCATCGTCAAAGCCCAACGCCCGTGGTTCTGCAGCCATTTCATGTTATCGAAGGTTCCTGGCTACGCCTGTGTCCATCGTTTATAAATTGATATCGCCATTAGTTGTGCCGTCTCTTCGTCAAGGTTGTGCCTGTCTGCAAAATTCAAGGTAAAAACTTCCAGTTTGGTGTTTTTTTTGTGAAGCAAAACTTTCCGTGCAACTTGCAAAATTCAAACGTGTTAACCTTTGTTTTGGTTTTATTGATAAAAATAGTAACAGTGACCTGAAGCCACTGTTTATTTTGTATAAATAATATACAGACGTTCATTTTATGGTATTATTTCTGTAAACTTACGCAACTGGGCCAAGCAGTTATTGAAACAATTTAAATGTAGCATTGGCACCAGCGGCGTAGAGTTCTGTGCGAACGTTCGAAATTATTACTGTGTGTTTTACGTTATAAAGTCTCCTATCGTTGATATTTATCTTTGTATGTTCTGTGCCATTTTTTTTTTGATAGTTCATTATATGTGTTAAAATTCCGCATGTCTTTTATTGCTGTGTTCTGAATATTTATGTAAGGATTTTGCAAGCTTTAAGATCTAGGTGAAGGCACAATTAAAGGTAGGTTCCATTCACGTGAGCTGCTGGTTTCTCGACCTTCCGCGAGGACCTACAAAACCAGCTGGATTTTGGAAGGTGGCGCCCACTCATTCTGACTCGCCCTGTACACAACTTGAAGCATTTTCTCTATAAGCAAATTTTACGAACCCTCCCTACTCCTCTGAGCAAGCCGCTGGCCTTTACCATCTTTTTTTTTGTTTGCGGGTCCAGGAAAAGCGCGTTTGGACCGTAACAAATTTGGCGCCGTAACGTAAGTCTTTTTTGGCCCGTAACAATTTCTATGTGTTAAATTAGAAATAAGTGGACGCGACTGCCTCCCTGGACTTTCCCATACTGGAAACTGTTCATATCATCTTTATTCAACAGTAGAGTTATTTTCCTCAAAACGGTTGTTCAAGTGCTATCCTAAAACCTTGCCTCGTAACGAACAGACTTACAAGGTTTGTAAGAATTCCCGCCAAATATCTGCGGTGCCCCTTAATTTCCTTTTAATATGCAACCAGGCATACTTCATTCTCTACTATATACGTCGCGCGGTCTAACTAGTACCGATCGCTGTTGCTACCGAGGTAAAATTTTCTAAGTCCCTGGAAATTATATTTTGTAGGGCATAAAAAATCCATTTTTTTATTTTCGCGGAAAAAGATTCTTTGACGCAAACAAATAACAACCGTTAGAATAAAAAAAATATTTTTCTAAAAAAGAGGGGGGAGGGGGCCGGTGCGTTTACATATATCCACGAGTGTAATATTTCTTTGCATATTCATATGCTCCATTACGTACTGAGCGATTCAGTGAAAACCCCAGCTTCCTATCTTTTTTCGTTTATTAATTAAAGGAGTTTGAAGTTTCAAACTTCCAAGCATCGTAGAGGGCGCCACAGGAAAATTACGGAGTTCTTCAAAAAATATATCGATAGCCCCTTGCGAGGTCTATCGACATATGAAATTTAAAAAAATTCCTTGGAGCAGTTTTTGAGAAATAATTTTTTGAAAATTTCCAAAATTTTGAAAATTCGTCATTTAGGCCCCTTATAATTTTTCAAAAAACTTTTTATATCACCTCATTTTACCCTTCATATACTATTCAGAAAATAAAAATCATTTGAATCGATTCATCCGTTTTCGAGTAATAGGGCGTTAAACTCAAAATTTTCAAAAAATCATAGCGCCCTTCATTTTAAAGCTAGCGAGTTGGGCAAAAAACTAACAGATTTGTCTTATGACCCTCTATCGTTATCCGCGATAAAAGTTTCAAAATTGTAATCACGAAAAAAGTGATACCAAAAAAACATGCGTAACTTCCGCTTCCGGTTTCGGATTTTTTTGAAAAGCTTATTTTTTTCGATGAATTTTCGATACACCCCCGCATTCCAAAGCGCATCAAAATCGGAGCAATACTTTCGGCTGTAGGAGCGTCACATACGTACGTACATACGTACATACGTACGTACCCACCCACAGACAGACATTTTTTAAAAACCACTTTTTTGGGTTCTAGATGACCCACAAACGGATTATATCCGTTAAAATCTCGATTTCAGAAAATTTTTCATGATTTCAATCACTTACCTATACCTATAAGGTATGGGAAAGTAAAAAAAGGCTATTAAATTACAAAAAATATATGAATATATTTTAAAGCAGTTCCGATTTCATAAAAATTGCACTTTTGAAGAAGCCATTCACATAAATCGTGCCGACGTACATAATCCGCTGGTTGCAAACCTTGAACGCGTTGAACGTGGTAAGGATATAGTCCCTGATCCCGCAAAATCCGCCAAACAGTAGAATGAGAAACGCCACTTTGTAACGCAAGTCTTCTAGTGCTAACACTAGGACTTTCCTCCACTAATTCCAAGACATGCTGTTCTACATTAACGACCCTTTCTGCTCTTGGACTACCGCGATGATGTTTTTATGGTTGATACGTGCCATAATCCCGTAAATGTTGGACTGTTGTAGTAAATGCACGGCTGTTTGGAACGCGGCGCTGAGGATATCGCTCACATTTGCCTTGCCCTTAGAGCGTTTCCTTAAGCTTCCCCATAAATAAGAACAACATCAGTAAGTTCAATGGTCGTAAAATTTTCCATTTTGGTTGAAACACTGCTTTCCAGCTTCAACAACAGACTGAATAGAAATTACTGACCTACCTAATAGTATTGGGTTGTGGCAGGTGATAAGAAAGTTTTTTGCACTTCTACCTTACTCTCCTTTGCATAACATGTCTTTGAACTTAAATTTTTGTTATTATTCTGCTGTATTCAAACAATTTTGGGTCAAATTTTCAATTATTATTTTCTCATATCTTAAGGGTCCCATTGCCAAAGAAATGTTTTTTTTTAGTTTATATATTTTGTAATCTACCATCGGATTTAATATTTGTACCTGTTTCTGATATACCCTGTGTAGACCAATTGATTGTAAAGAAGGAATGCCAAACTTCTCATTAAAATTTGTTTAAGATTTCTTCCATAATAATTACTTTTTGTTTTTTTTATACTATTTCTATTATATGTTTTATTTGTGTTGTTATTTTGTTCATTTTATTAATAACGAGATAATTTGAGTTTATCATCTAGTGTTCATATTTTAATATGTTTCTTATATGCGGCCCGCAGAACATTTTTAAATTTGTAGTTGGCCCATTGTAAAAAAAGGTTGCTCATCCCTGGTCTAAATAATTAATGAGAAACATCATACAAAGTAACTATTAAAAAGGAAATTATAAAGATTTGCAACTTTTTCTGTTTTATTCTGTTTTTATTACATAGTTCTTATTCAGTGATAGAAAATTGAAGAAAATATATCTTCTATTCCTTAGTTTTTCGCATTTAAGACCGTTTCCGTTTATCTTGGATCATAACAGTACTGTGGTTTAAAAATGCAAAACGTAGATCTGATGTTGCTTTTATAATAAGTATTTTGTTTTAGTTGTATGGTAAAGTGCCTGTAGCTCCCTAAATTCATATATAAAAGTGTCAGTAAATTTATATACAATTATATAGACGCCAGATAATGATAGAAGTATTGTAATGTTTTATATTTTTCGATAGAAAAAAAACTGTAATATAGTATTTGGGGAAGACTCAATAAAAATATATGACTCCAGTTTTGAAATTAGTATTCTTCTAAAACTCACCGCCATCTGAAGCACTGACTCTGGTGTAACCCGACATCTTTAACAATTATTGTTCCGTCCGTCGAAAACGATATCTGTGAGCATACTACACGTTACAAACAAACAGGTTTGCTCTAACAGCTTCCATGTGACGTTTATTTATTCAAACCAGCTGGTTTTGGAATTTCCACTTAGCATGATAATATTGCATTTCTCTTGATATTACCCATCCAATAAAATGTATTACTTTATTATGCAATTTTGAAATTATTAAGTACATGGCATTTCAAAGTAAAGTGTATTCCTCTGGCTAATCACTACTGTCTTCTAAAGTGTTAGCTTTGTTTACGTTTAAACATGATTTAGCAATTTCAGTGAAACGTAGTAACCTATTAATTGGGCCCATAAATTACTAGAACTATGTTACGAAATAGTGGGAACTTCTGACTTTTAAAACCTTCACATCAACAAATTTACTTTTATCTACGTCAGAAGCTATGAGTTCTAAATTTTTAGAACTTCAGACTTCCTTATTATAATTTAAATACATACACAGTTACATAAACTTTATATTTTTTGACGAAATAGTAGAAAATGTAATTATCAAATTTCTGAAGAATCATCACAAAATTACAAAATCGATGGACATGAATGTCGAAAACAGTATTAATGAGCAACTGTCAGGCACGTTTTGCTTACAATTTATTTTGTAATAAATATTGTTTATGTCCTGAAATCACATATTTTTTGAAAAGCTGCATCATAGTTTGACTGTGAAATATTCGTTTTTACTCAGTGAAAATTAAATAGGAAGTTTACGCCTACACACTAGCAGTAAAAACACCGACTTATTTTCAAGACAAAGCTCTATTAAATAAATACATTCCAATACAGTTTAAGATGTAACTGATGTATTGAGTTTCTAACAACTTGTGGATTGTCCTCTGTAATATTTTTATTGTCGGTAGTGTTAGGTGTATAAATTTAATTTGGGTATAAACTGTATATATTTTGGTGATTCAAATAAATAAATGTAAGCTGTTCCTTTAAAGTGTAACAATATCTGAGTAAAATCAACATTTGCCATGTGTGCGTAACTAATTGATAATTCTAGGGTCGCATTCTTAACCTCACGAGGGTGAACATACGGAGCAGACGCTTTTAAGTAAGGGAGCGGACGAAGGAAAGCCCATGTATGAGGCGGAGATGGTTTTGACATCTTGTTGGGGTTGCACGTGTTATGCATGTAGCTAGCTAAATATACAGTGCAATCGTGATTGAATATTCTGGTATGTAGCTACAATTAGATAAAGTGTGATTGCTGATCAGTATTGCTCGTTATATGAGTGTGGTTGTGATTGACAGCTCTCAGAGTTTGGCCAGGTGATACTGAAAGCTTGTATAAGTGTGGCTAGCCACGGTAGTTTTAAGGAATTGCTGGGGCAGTAGATCCCAAGGAGCAGTAGACTCCAGAATCATGTGTTATATTTTTCGAGTTGTGCAGTTCGCACGGTTGTCACAGACACATAGGTGGATCTAATCAATCCCCTATTGGCACGTTACGGTGCACAGAATTGGTCACGGAGCAGTAGACTCCAGAATTCTGCTACATATACGTTCTACGCAATTCAACGTGTGTCACAGAGACATAGGTGGATCTAATCAATCCCCTAGTGGCACTTTACGGTGCACAGAATTGGTCACGGAGCAGTAGACTCCAGAAAGCAGTAGACTCCAAAATTCTGCTACATATACGTTCTAAGCAATTCAACGTGTGTCACAGAGACATAGGTGGATCTAATCAATCCCCTATTGACTCTTTCGAGAGTGCGTCATTGCTTTTGGTTTTCAGGTGTTCAAATGGTATTAAAACAGAAGTAATTATCTAATGGTCAATGATGTGGAAGTTAACTATCACCTGAGCGGTCCAATCAAAGGGTTAATTATTCCATCCAAGTATTACCAGTAACCTGCCCGTTCGATGAAGTGAAAGGGGTGGGCCCCCCGGTGAGTTACACTACAGAACTTAATAACAGCAACAGATTGGTGAATCCTTTTCTTTTTCATGTTTCCATATGTGGTGTCGCTTATTTGCGACCTTCGTCTGTCAATGGTCCAAGCACGGCTCAATTTCAACACTCTAACCTTACGATAAGTATACAAGAAATATGTGAAGATTGATTTCTTTGAAACAAACTTATTTGCGTGTTGAATAAAAACGTTCCACAAAAACGCTCCTAACAATGGCAATTGTGCAAATATAAAACCGCTAAATGTCTAAATGACTAGATAAGAACCTTAACATACGATAATAGAGTAATATACGCCCAGAAATAGTCTTGCAATTTATTGCAATGCCGCTTAAAAAATTTATAATATTGCGAAATTAAATAAAAAAATAGTCTTTCAGGAAAAAATTCAGAAAGAACTCAATACAATGTATTTACAATTTCATATTGACATTGCCATTCTATCGGAGACCAAGAAGAAAGGACACGATCGCGAAGAGGTTGGGGACTATGTACATATTTGGTCTGGAGTAGGGAAATCGCAGCGAGCTAAAGCAGGAGTTTCTGTATTGATGAAAAACAACTCAAAAAATACATAAAGAACTACATCTGCATTTCGGAAAGAACTAAACTATTAACAATATCGATATACGATTATGAGACAAACATAATTGGAACATACGCACCTACAGATGATTACAAATTGTTACAAAAGGAGGAATACTACCAGGAACTATCAGAGACAACAGAGAGAATAACAGAGAAGAAAGATCTTATACTTGCTGAAGACCTCAATGCAATAGTCGGATCCCGACAAGATGATGCTGTGGCAGGCCAGTACGGAGAAAAAGATATAGATACCAATGTTTCAGGACACATGCTTATAGAATTATGCAAACAAAACAACCTCAAAATAATGAACACGTACTTTAACCATAAAGATATACACAAATATACCTAGTAGAGACCGTCATTACAGCAAAAATCAATTATCGACTACTTCATAGTTAAACAGAATTCAATATGTAAAATATATTATTGCCGCGTTAAAAGAAGTGCTAACTGTGGCGCAGACAACTTTCTATTAATGGTCAAACTAGTATGACAATACGAAAAATCGATTAAGTTAGGATATCAACGCATGTTACAGAAAAGAAGTATAAATTGTACCTACTACAACAAGGAAGTATTAGCGAATTATATAAGAATAGACCACAAGAGAAATTAAGGAAATTAAAACGAATCTATAATATTGAAGAAGAGAACCAGGCCTTATGTGAACTATACATAAATACATAAAGCAGAAGCTTTGGGGGAATATGAAAAAACAAAGAAAAGACAAACAACCGGTATGGTTTACGGAAGAAATACATCCATGAAAAAAATAAACGCTATCATAACTGGTTATATAATAGAATGATTGAATGCAGAGAGAGAAGAACAGAGAAGTTAGAAGAAGAATAAAAGAGGAAAAGAATTAATTATGGGAACAAAAATATACCGAAATCAAAAGCCTAATTAGCGGTGCAAGATCTACAGAAGTATGGAAGAGTGTAAAAGTAATGAAAACTAACAACGCAAATAAAAGTAATAATATTATATTTATAAATGAATGGAAAAAGTATTATGAAGCCCTTCTTGTAGAGAAGAGGCCAGATTATTTAGAAAATATACAATCGGACCGGCAGGATGAGTACAACAATGGCCGAGAAGAAATTACTACAGACGAAGTTAGAGCAAATATAATGCGAATGAAAAATGGAAGATCACCTGGTCCAGGCGGAAACTCCGCAGAACTAATAAAATATGGAGGAGTCATGCTGTGGGAAAGAGTTGCACAACTAACGGAAGCTTGTTGGAATAAGAATCAAATCCCCAAACAATGGAAAACACCGTATATTGTATCAGTATTTAAGAAAGGCAACGGAAGAGAACCTGGAAACTACAGAGGTTTAAGTGTAACTAATACTTTCAGCAGACTGTTTGGGAAAATATTATACAAAACAGATTAAGAGCGGATATGGGTGATCGAATCGGAGAAGAGCAAAATAGGTTCATCCGCGGAAGATCATGTGTGGATAACCTGTTCATATTGCAATAAGTATCAAAAAAGAAAATTTCAAAGGGAGAGGAAGTACATCTTGCCTTCATTGACTTAGAAAATGCTTACGATTCAATACCGCGATGTAAACTTTGGGCTCTACATTACATGAAAACGGATACTCGGCTCATTAAAATTATAAAAGAACTATATGAAGTCAATGTCTCATACGTAAAAATTCGAAGACAACTCTCCAGTGGCATACATACTAATAAGGGACTCAGACAGGGTTGTAGCATGTCTCCGTTGATTTTCAACATTTATGTAGAAGTCGCTCTCCAGAACTGGAAGAGGCATTGTAGGGGAATTGGTATTCCCATAAACAACAAGACATTGTTCACCCTAAGTTTCGCTGATGATTAGGTAGTGCTAGCTCAAGACGCGTATGATCTAGAATTCAAGATTGAAAGATTATACAAGGAATAGGAAAAGTGGGGATTACAAATAAGTCTGCAGAAGACAGAGTATTTTTTAATAAATTCAAAAGTTAGATTTGAAGTATTGATAAATGATGATATACAAGTCAAACAACTCGATGAGTTTAAATATTTGGATCCACAAATTAATAAAGAAACTTTAAGAACCTTTGAAATAAAGAATAGAGTCCAGCAGAGCAGAAAAGTAACCGACCATCTGACTTTGTTTGTCTTCTGAAATTGCGGGTCGTCTAGGGTTTTACCTGTTTTGCACACTTCCAGTGTTAATAAATTTTTGCACAAGTTCTCTTAAAACGTCCTCGAAATAGGACGGTCGGAAAACGTTCATTAAATATTCTTTCGGCTTTGTGAAAGTTTCGATGGGCTTCGGCAAAAATAGAAACTGCTTCAGTTTGTTCCTGCAAACTTCGAACATTCGCCATAATTATTGTTAGTATCGCCGGTTTTAACACTCAATATTCAAACGTGAGCAAGCACAATAACTGAATTAAAGTGACAGAACAGAAAGACTAATTATTTAAATTGTTTTATTTCTGTTGTTTCGCCTCCTACATTTTTTTAGCGTTTTGCTTAATATCAGAAGCAGATAATTTGGAAACCTGTCATTTATTTTTGAATCTATAAAATTGTCCCAAAATATAGAATTATACTCTACTCAAATAGACCTTTCAAATGAAGTGTCACTCGACCCCCTATGCTATTTAAAAAATAGTTATAAAATTTAAATATGGGCTAAAAAGTAGTATTTAGCCTTCCATTAAAGCACACAAAATTGTGTGAAGAAATATCAAGTCATTCAAAAGTTAGAAAGGGGGGAGGACATTTTACGACCGCATTGTATATTAACCCAGTTTCTGACTCAAAATTCCAGCTTTGGCCCTTTGAGGCTAAAATCTATCTAAATAATTATGCTGGGTCAGGAATTTCAGGGCCGTCTATGCGCTGACACACGCAGTAATTTACTCTGTATCTTCGTTTGAATTTTTTAAAATTCTGCAAAGTACCAACGCATCAAGTTGTATTACTTTGATTGTAAAATGTGTTCTGTGTAACTCAGCAGTGAAGTATTAAAACTGGGACAGACATTTATACAATTTTAAAATCAAAACTACGAAAATGCAATGATTTTATAGGTAACTCTTATGAAGCCGACCTACGTATTATTATTTAAAATTAGGACTTTTATTCGGAAATACCCAGGTATGATAGCAATCGTGGAAAAATTCGTTACAATGTATTTAGCTACATTTGAGCGAGTCTCTCTATTCGGCTTAAAAACTTTTCTGAAGATGTTAAGGACGATGGCTGAGACTAAAACTAGTAGTATATACAGGCCGGGGTAATTCGCCAAATGCCCAAAACGCCGACTGTATATTTGTGATAACCAAAACACTTACGAAGCCCATAATGCCGACTGCTGTTCGAAGACTCTTTCGTCAACTAAAAGGCCAAAACGCCAACCAGTGTTAACCGATGCCACAGAGATTGATAACTTAGCCAAGACGAAAACGGCCGAACCTTGCGTGTCACTTAATATTACTGTTTCTTAATGAACACCTCGTCAAATCCGAACAAAACTCCAAAATAAGATTAGGACCAAAACGCCGACAATGACCGAAACATCGACAGAAGACGCCGAACTCTCGTAATGGGCTCTTAGTCGTCCGCAAACAAAACGGCGATATGCGTAACTGTGTATATTTTAATAATGTGCATTCAAATTCAAATTTGGTAAAATAGGAGGAAAACATTAATACGTTTTTGGTATCGAATATATAGATGTGGAAAATATAAAATATTTCCCACATATTTGAATTAAAAAAATATGCCGGTACTAAGAGGTTTAAGTATTCACAGTCTGCTATTATTTTAGGTAAGCACTTGCAAGGTAGTGTACACGTATAAAAAAAGCACATCACCGTATTTTGTAAAAAATTCCTTCAAATACATTCTGTCAGAATACTATTCTATTCTATACACAAATAAATTCGAATAAAAGGGAATGTAGGTAACCTTTTCATCATTTTAGATCCACCTTGCATATAAAAAAATGCTATTTTGATAGGAAATTATGTTTACGTATGAATTAAATTGTTGAGTGCTTTTCCATCTTAAACAGCAGTTTTCTTAAACCGGATGGCCAGCTTATGAGGTTCAGGTTAAAAAGAAACTAAAAACAATAAATTACATTTATACAACGAAGAAGAATATATCTGCGTAGACAAAATCAGAACAGGTCGGAAACGATTTATTGCTTACAATGCACCGCAGTCTGCAGTATTCAACATATATTTTCCACTCTAATGAATGTCCTTAAACATCAGTTAAATCATTAACTTTAATTTTGCTATAACAGAATAATTTGAATATTTTATAATTTTTAGTGCTAAGATGCATTTAAAAATAAATAATTTGGCAAAACAATAAATAACTTAAAATTGTCAGTGCATTATTTTCAGATAAATCACTCCTAGCATTATAAATTAAAACAAACAAAATAATTCTGTCATAACTAAAACAAAATTTAATCATTTAGGAGAGTTGCAAACATATCATTGTTTGGAAATCATTCATGTTGAGAACTACAGACTGCGGATTTCCGTGCAATGAGTGGCGAAATATAGTAACTTTTTTGCCGAAATTTTCCGAACAGCAGAAAAGCGAGAAACGGTACATTGTTGTATTCTGCCTTAATGAAATAAATGCTCTCACGCATATAAACGAAAATACTTCATGAACCCTGTCGGTATAACCCTTGTCAGAATTTAAGCAGTATGTTACTAACCAAACGAGTTTTATCGTCCGACCGCAGCAGGAAAGATGCAAGTGCCTTCGGCTTAACTTAGAGGAATAGGGGTGGTTCACGGGAATCGCTAAGGGAAGGAAATCCAACGTGGTTGTGCACAGGGCAAGTAAAAATTAGTGGGCGCCACCTTCCAAATCATAGCTGATTGCACGTTCTCGTGGGAAGGCGGAGAAACCAGCAGCTTACGGAAATCGAACTCACCTTTATTGTGCCTCCTTCTGTATATAATTCTTACAAAGTTCATGCACAATACATAGAAATAAAAGATATGCTAAAATTTAAGACAAATCATTCTATTGCTTGAAATTGGTAACACACATAGTACAAAAAAAATACAATCAAAACGGTAATAATTGTAGTTGAACACAAGGGTTGGGACGTCCAAACAAAGAGCTCGCCGCCACTGGCTTACGATATTTACTTACTAACACATACATCTGCGCAGCCAGCGACGTTCGAATTTACAAAAATTAATTACACTTTACAATTAACAAATAATGGCAACTGGCGACTGAAGGTCGCTTTTCGTTACATCAAGAAAAGGGTTCAGCATTTTAAACCAATAAAATGAATCTCGGAACAAATTTTGACAGCAGCACAATAAACAATTTTTACCTAAGGTTTCCTCAGGAAGGGAGTAGAGAGAGAGGCACACTTTGGGGCGTTCCTAGGTCCTTGAGAAGCAGATAAAAACCGCAGGTACGCCCCCGAAGGCTGGATCACGATGACGACACAGCAATCGCCAAGACTTTCTTCGGGAAACGGGAAATTTCCAGTATTCTTGTTATCAGGAACAAAATCTTCGCCGCTGTACGAGATCATAACGTTGCAACAGCTTAGTGAAGAGAGTCACGGGGTTAATGGCTGTAATTCGCCACAGGCGAAACAATTTCACTAAATTGTCTTTGTTAAAGCGCAATACTCTGCTAATATTTAATCCGACTCAACGTCGAGAATATTCTGCCCCAGGCAAGAAAAACTTAATTAAGGTGGCGCTGCAAAAAAAACTCCTGCTCAAAGCTATGTGCGTTCCCCTTTCAGAACTTGTCGTCGGTGCTAAGATCTTAACAGGCAACCGGGTCTAAAGGAGATCTTAAGTTGACGGCAAAAAAAACGAACGCCAGCAGCGGCTGAAAGTATTTCACCATGACAAAATAAGTTGCAAGAATTCTAGAATAAATTAACACGGAGGCATAGGAATTTCAGGGCCATTCTGCAGACAAAGAACTCTAAGAACTGTTTTCGATCAACATATAGACTAAACATACATGTCAGCGTTCCCTTCCGAAGTTCCGAAAAAGTGACCACCCATGAATTAACCTTTGAAAATAATAGAATAGTAATAGACTGTGGAGCGGCTAATAAAATAATGCTTTAATCCGCAAGCATTTTCTCAAACCCATCTCACGAGGTGGCTTGGTTCCGGATTTACAGCAATTTATAAAAAAGCCTTTCGAGGCCTCTAGCGGCGGACTAAGTAACCCGATCGAAACCACTCCGCGCTACCAAGTAGTATTCGCGACGCTCTTTACAATAGCCTAAGCATTTCCCTAGCTTGTCTACTTTGGAATATTGAAACCTCGGAAAATTTTTATTATATTATTATTTCGTACGCCCGCAATTTTATAAATTTGGTCGAAGTTATACAACACACCACCTCATTCCCTCAATAACAAGAAAATAAAATACGTTTATTTATTTTTTAAATTATTTCGTACAATACACTTATCATTCAATTTAGGAATACTTAAATATAATGCACTACCTACTTATTTTATGAATATTTATAAAAATATGTAACAAAATTAATTTAATGTTACAGGTGCTATTTAACAAGGTACATTTATTTAAAAAAATTGATGACTGATTTCGAGCGACAAGTCATTTATATTGCTGGAATTTGAGTTGTTAGAAATTTATTATATGTTTCGCAATGTTCTCTACTTTAAAAAACTACTTTCTGTCGCAAGGAATATGCTTATACAATAGAAAAGCTTAACTTCACGCCAACTAATGTATTTAAAATATCATTTAATTTGGTCGAAATGCTTTTCTCAATTTTCCCTGAACTTTAACTTTAATAATATTGATTAAATTAGTTGATTCTGTTAGCGAAATTTCTTGTTTTAACTTTAAAATTATATCAGATAAAGAACTATAATTTGATTTAATAAAAGTTAATTGCTCTACCAGTTGCGGTTTTTGTAACGCACATTTTAGTACAGTAATTGCCGCAGAATTATCTAAAAACTGTAAAAATAAGTCTTTAATATTATCAAAATTGTCGGCATAAGGACAGGAAGGCGGTGGAATATTTCGTTTTTCTTTATACAGGGAATTTTTCTTTTTAGTATACATTGCCTATGTATACTATTAAAAGAAACGCGTCAAATTCGCCTATTGTGTAGGCAACCAACTATACCGACAACTAAAAAGCAGGAGCAAACGTCAGCAGTTGTGAATTATTTGAGTATGAAGGTTATGTTGATGCAGTGTTTATATTAAATAAGTATTTCACCCTGTATATAGGACGCAAATGATTATACTTATTTGTAAATTACAAAAATCGACAGGATTATTGTTCGTGTAAGGTCCGTGAACATTCTATTTCTTCGTACAACAAAAATGTATGAGCGCCAAGATAGTGTAGTGATTATCGTCGCTGCCTTCCAAGCAGTTGATCCGAGTTCGACATGGCTTAAATTCTAACCATATAGACTTATAGAGTACGGCTTTGGACATCAATAAAATATTATAAACAGGTATACAGCATCCGGAAGGAAGCATTCTGTTAAAATTTCATTAATAAATCTAGATATTGTTATATTATTAACATTTTCTAAATCTTTGCAACGAATTAAATATTTGCTTTGTGTAATACGCCTATCATTAAATTCATTATACATCTACATGCGTCAGTAGTTTTATCTACCACGAAATAAATAAACCGACAATTCAGTACACCACTATATATTTGTTGCAACATATTAACATAAATATTATTAAGATAATTGTTTCTCAGCATATTTCACCTGGTACAGCTCCGTTACAATATTTTTATTATCTGCTAAAATATTTTCTGTATATCCTTTGTAACTCGTGTATTAGTCCAGAAAAGTGATCATAGATGGCGCCAGCACCTTTATTATGAATCAGCACGTGTTTTTGTGATAGGTTTGACAACTGACTTGTTTGTATTGCATTGTGCGGTGTTTTTATCTCCAAGTTCTCTAATTCACCTAAAATGAGTGGCGATTCAATCCAGTCGGACCAATTCGACTCTCTTTTCTTATCAATAGCCCAACATCATCCACATGGTGCTAGTCAAGTAAAGTATTTTCAAAATTGTAAACCTAACCTCAAATTACCTCAACTTTTTCAGCTATTAGACACTTTTGTAAGTTTCCTGGGTCGTAAAACGGATTTCTTTGTTGGCGGTGAAGAAGGAGCATGGGAAAAGGTAACATAGTCGTTAAATGTAGAACGAATGTCTCTAGAAACTGCCTTTTTTTAGCTGGTGATGTCAACCTTTAAAAAACATGAAAAAATAAGCCGGGACAAGCATCAGGCCGAACTAAAAGAAAGGCGCGATCGCGAGGCTGCTCGTAAAGCTGCTGCCGCACGTAAAACGGAACCGCAATCCTCTGCTGAAAGTAAGAAAGCTGAAATCACAGAACTTACAGAGGAGGAAGCTGAGAAACTGCAAAAAGAAATCGATGCTAAAAGTCAGCCACCAGCAGAAAAACTTAGCACCGACAAAGAAGCTACAGTTTCTAAAGTTATTGAAGATGATGAAGAGGAATCTGAAAAGGGCAAAATCATGCCTAATTCTGGAAATGGATGTGATTTGGAGAAGTACAAGTGGACTCAAACCCTGCAGGATATTGAGGTAAGCTGTGTTATTCTTTGTGTTGTTGGAATAGTATTGTGATTACATAAGTAATAGTTAACGATGCAACTGTTGTTGGAATATTCTAGAATCAATAGAAGTTCCAGAAGGTTCTATTAATCAATGAGGTTATAGTTGCTAGGCACAAGAATTTTGTTTTGTTTCCATGGCAGATGGCAAAACTGGAATTTCTGTAACTTGGTGTCTCTAAAATTCTAGAGACAGAAATTTATACTGTAAAGGTGTAAGATTATTCTGTTCTTGAGAAATTACATGCTCCTTGTTACGTTAAATGGAACATTTTGTGCACTTTATATTCATTTTTGGGTTTTATATGAAATTCCACGAGTCAAGTTAATTAATGTACTTTATTAGCATTTTAGAATAAGTTGATTTGTTTGTAAAAATAAGTATTTTTCTTTCTTAGAATACCTTGAAATTTACAAATCGTTTTTTCTACATGTGTGGTGTAATGGAAAATTAAAAATCATTCCCTAAACTTAGAAAAAACATTTCTAATATTTTTTTTAAATACTGAGTTGCTAATTGTACAAAGTATTTGAAATCATTGTATTTTTACGAGTATTAAGATGTAGTTTTTATTGCTATTATTTGAAAATCAATAAAGGAATGAGTAATTGTATTTTTCAGTATATAACAAATAAGTTGATGTTTACAACACTTCAAAATTAGTATTTCATTGTAAGAGTTTTTTTTTTCATTGGAGAATTTGATTGATTTTTTGAATAAGTGGATCATTGTTGATCACCAAGAACTGCCGCAAAATTAAGATTTGTAAAAATAGCACTTTGAGAAAAACACAAATAGTTTGATAACTGGTATAATTGATCTGCTTTTTTTGAATATTACTATTTTATAACACTACTAAGTTTGGTACATAAAAATTGCTTCACCATATCGAAATAAATATTTTAAGTGTTGTGCAACAGGAATGGGGGTTGCATTTAAAAAATAATATACAACTCAAAACGTATTTGATACAGTGATAGGAGACCTTTAGCCCAGCTATTGTAAAGCATTGTAATTAATTTTATTTAACTCTACTTATTTTTTACATTTAAAACTTAAAAGAGAAAAATATTTTTTCCCGTCAAGGTATCTGAGTATGAGAAATTAAGTACCTACATCAATGGACAGAATTTTATTTAGAATCCGTAACATCCATTGAAAATAATAAGCCAGCATGGAATTTTTCAGCAACAGTATGCATTGGGAAAATCTTGCAGTAGCATGGTCTATTACATATATAATTTTGATGAAGATATCTTCAAGTTTCGGAATAATGAGTTGACTAACAAACATTCTGTATAGTTTATTATAAAATTTTGAATACTGGAGTATTGTCTGTTATAAGATACGGCTAATTTAGGTTTACCCATTTTCGATATTTGAACAACTTGTATTAATTAACATTTCCAATGGTTACAAACACTGCCCTATAATACCTGTTACTGTTGTTAGTGTTGAAAAAGCGGTTAGGTTTTATTATTAAAAACCTTTTATAGGTCTTTTTTGTGGTAACCATACCATGAACATGTGGAATTTTATTGTTCAAAAGACTTATTGGTTATATCAACTATTTATTACAAACAGCACAAGTTGATGGCAATTTTAACTTTGTTGTCAAAGCTACATTTATATAGGGTAAACGGTACAGTTATTGGTCACTTAAGAAAATTTTAAGTTTAAAAATGTGTAGTATGTTCAGTTTCTTTAACAATTTACTATATTATATATCATTGTAGAGCTTATTTTATCTTTCTTCCGGAAAAAAATAAAACTTTCGCAACTTTTATAAATGAAAGTATAATACGCTTGCTTTAAAGCAAGTCTACGAAAATATATATTTATTGGCCACTTTTCACAGTAATTGGACATAATTTTTATAGTTATTGGCCATCCGAATTGCATCGATATAAACTATCCAGCTAATCAATAAAATGGTTCATTATGTATTATAAACATTTATTGAATATTTACAAAAAAGGACAAAACTGTAGAACTAGTAAGCGTCGGAACTAAAATGGTACACATTTGCATATTTAATATTTCTCATTTGTCCTTATTGTCTATGGAAAACTGATAAATGATTCCTCATCATCCTGTTGATCTTCAGGCAAAGTGTTATAATCATTCTCTTTTTCGGCGTTATTTTCGATTCACGAAAAAGTCATTTTGTTTTTGTTTTCTAAGCTATCTTTTTGCATGGTACAGTATTCTTCTTTGTCCTGTGAGTTATAGCCTTGCCCGCTAAGTTCGTATTCTTTGTCTTGCAAGTTAAATTTACAATCGCTTTCATCACTTTTATCTTCTTTGTAGCATTTGTGATACATACAAATGTCACCATCTTCCAATTCAGGAACGGGTTGCTGATGTGACTTTGGGATGCATTTACTGTGATATCATTTTTTGCAGCTATCACAAGTTAGATCACTTTTTTGACAATTACAAATAAAGCACTTGGTTTGCGATTTGCTTCCTTTAACTAATATTTGCTTTCGTACTTTGCCGCTTTGGCCTCTTCATGTTCTTTCTTTTTTCTCTTTCGTTCCTTTTCTGCATTTGCTTTTGCTGTATACTTCTTTTCGATCATTTTCTGATATGTTCGTTTCCATCAGCGGAAAATGCTAACACCACAATGATGTTTTCTTTCGAAGATCCACAGTCAGTCGTATAATCATATTTGCAAAATTTTTGGGCAAGCACTTTACCAGGCTGTGGTCATATATTGAATCCCGTTTCATCACCATTAATAAATTTGTGATTGATCATTTATGACGTCTTCTAGTATCTTTTCCTCAATATAATTACTGTTGCGTCACAGCTACCTGCATCTGCATTTCTTTGTAACTAGGTACTTATTCATCTGCTCTATTGTATTTTTTAAATAGTAATTGAGGTGTATTTTTTAAATAGTAATTGTGGTAAATAAAGGGTATACGCATATACATCCTGTTGGGACCCAAATGAAGGCGCAGGTAGAAAAACCCATGCGTCTACGCTTCTACGCAAGCTCAGCTAGAGTTTTGCATATATGCATTCCTGTACCAATCGTTGCAGAGTGCAGCCAGCATTTTTATAATAAAACATACAAAACCAAGCACAAGTATTTCATTAATGGTAGCTAGTGCTAAAGCAATCGCGTATAGTTAATACGCAACAATTACCTATATCTGCAAACCACAACCTTATGTCATTTTTTGTTACACATGCACTATCCCCAGTAATAGCTTCAGTACTTCGTGAGACAATTTCAGGGTCTTGCTTGTGAAAAGCCTGAAAAAGCTGGAGAATTAGGCAAGGTGGTGCACGACACAGCGACTATTCCTCTATTCGAAACTAATTTACTCACCTTCATCCAGCCTTCTCCTGGCCTATTGTCAAGCAACGGATTTGGCCGTGGATAATCTTTTAAAAATTGTTGCACACTACAAATGATATCCTCCTGTTTTCTGAGAAAACCCATCCGTATCAGTTCTGTGATCCAACTAAATTAGAGCGATATAATTAAATTTGACAGGATAACTGTGTACCCGACAGTAGTGTCCTCCTCCACTTCTGTTAGTATAGATGATTGTCCAAAAGTGGTTTTATATCCGGGGTTTTTTTATCTTAAATTGCAATGTAGCCCATGGTATTCCATACTGTTTTGCAATGCTTCTAAGAGAGCCTACATTATTTTGTATATCGCTAATAGCTCTGCTGACCTTCAAAGGGCTATAACTTGGAGCTTTTGGCATGACGAATTGGTATATAAAATTATGGTTCTTAAGAAGTACAGCTACAGTTATTGGCCACATATTCAATATAGCTATTGGCATATGGCCAATAACTGTCTAGCTAGAGACAAGCAAAATCAATTTTATTTACATAACACCGGAGCCGCTCATAGAGCATGCTTGGACAAAAAACTGCCTAATAAAAAAAAACAAGGTAGATACAGTTATTGGTCGGGGAGGCTAATAACCATTGTTTTATTTATTTTAAACAGTAATTGGCCACCTGTTAAAATACCCTAGGAAATGTTTAACGAGTGTAATTAATAATTAGAGGTACCACATATCTTTATTTTACCTGGAAACCACAAATCACTCCGATAATATCACTTATAATATTGATGCAAGCTTTAACATAATCCATTGACCTTGAGAAAATCTTAAGTTTCTGTAGGGCAAGCATGCAACTGTCAGGAAGACTAAAAATTTTTCTGTTTTATCACCACCTACAAACTAAATTAGCAACTGTACTATAGATATCTGTCGGTAGAGTTTGCTGTTGAACAAATCAAAATAGGCCTTTCCTTAGTCTTATATTTGGTGTTTATGTCCATACCGAGCAATTACTATCTGGTGGCCAATAACTATATCGTTTACCCTACAGCCTTTCTATATAATCTGTATATTTTGTTGACTACATATCCAACACTGTAATAAAGTAAAAAAATGGCCAGAAAATTGATAAGAACTTATGATAGCAAAATGCGAAAGTTGTCAAACATTAGACTAAAATCACCGTATTTAAACTACAATGCTTTGAGAACATAATGCATACCTACCCAAGATTTACCTTCTTCTTCTTAAGGTGCCGTCTTCATCAATGAAGGTTGGCAACAATTACGGCGAAGTCTTCTCACAGTTCTTATTAGCGTCCATTCCGGTCCAATCCCTTAAATTTTTCAACCATGAGCGCCTCCTTCTTCCTGGGCTTCTCTTTCCTTCTATGTTGCCCTTCATTATAAACTGTAGTAAATGGTATTTATCATTACGGTAGATGTGTCCAAGGTAAGCGGTTTTCGTTTTCTTCACTGTTTGTATCAGTTCTTTGTCTCTACCCATTCTTCTCAGGACGTCTGTATTAGTGACATGTTCAGTCCAAGATATCCGCAGCATTCTTCTGAATATCCAAAACTCGAACGCTTGTAGTCTTTTTAATGTGTTGGCTTTGAGTGTTCAGGTTTCAATGCCATATAACAGTATTGAATATATGTAGCACTGAACGAAGATTTACTTAATATTCTTAAAATTGGAAGAATGCCAAAACTTTGTAACCAATTTTCACTGTTTTACATAACAAACAGCGATTAAGTTATTACAATTTGGCTAAGCTACTACATATTTCTCTAATAGGAAAACATGACTAATAACCTACATTTTGGTTAAGATAAATAAAGGAATATCATGTATTGCCTGTGAAAAAGGCTGCAATAATTTTTAAATGGCCAGGCTGGTTTATGATCCCAATATGTTATAGGTGAAACTCCTCATTTGTATAAATCTTTCAACAATAGTGAGTAGTTATGTCCAAATCTTTTATTTTAATTGAATTACTTAGTAACATTTTTGATTATGTGCTAGGAGTACATTTTGTTATTTTTATATTAATTTCCATGGCAATATATTATTTTTTTATTTTAATATTCTGTGTATTTAAAAAAAGGATAAGTATATCCCTAAATATATACGCGTTTCATTTAAGATAACAATTTGTACATTTTTACTCAAAATACTTGAAACCTCTGAAAACGCTTTTTCATTGGTAAAATGTGTTTTATCGACCATTATCTTGAATTCTCTGTATTGAATATCAAAGTAGCTGTGTGCTGCGTTCCTTTTTACTGACGAGGGACTGTGTTAATGGAGTACCTTTCCCTCTTAGGGATTAAATTTTTTTTCCATATATCATTGATAAATATCAATGAAATACCTGTTTTGATTGCAGTGTATGAATTTGATCATTCATTTGGGTTAAAATTTTTCATGTAATCTAATTTGATTCTTTGTATTTTTTTCAAGTAGGTAGAACGTATATAAGTTGCTAGGTAAATTGTTGTAATTTATTGGATTGCTGTGGCGACATGCTTGCTTTGTGCTGCTATCGAACGCTGACATTTTTCAACTTCAAGTGAATCCCGTATAGCGTCATTTAATACGCAAAAATGAGAGGAAATATTTAAAAAAGCTATACCTATATCGCATTTTTACGTTAAAATTTGTAAATCTAATCTGGTTATTTCATAGCTTTTATTGAATTTATATCTATCGTTATTATGATTTCCTTTTTCATTATGCCTTTAATTATTTCGTGTTGATCTTTGCGTGTCAGATGTTTTCTTGTGACTATTTTTATTTGCGTTGTTTTAGGTTTTAATGTTTTTTAAAGTATTTTTGTTATATCTGTATTTATTAGTAAAATAGCAGAATACTGTCTTTAAGCGCGTTTTTTTAAAATAAATTTCCATGGTTAGTCGTAGACTATTTTCAAACTAGGTATTTTTCACTTATGAAAATTATCATTATTAAAATGCCATACTCATAGTAAATGCTTAACTGCATTATGCAAGACCACGAATTCCGCAGGCAGATTCCAAGAATGTTTATCTAATGGTTTAATTGCGTTTTGCAACAGATATGCAACGTCGCGTCGTGCAGTATGTGTAACTAAAATATCTACTTTGCGTTAGTATTTCAATGCCAATCTAATAGAACTACATTCATGTGTAAAGCTTTGTAGTCAAATAAAAGCGTTTGCTCATATTTTATTGTTCAGTACTGCAACTTTTGTCAATTTGTGAATCCCTATCAGTGACCAAAAAATCTCGGGATGAATTAACCATTCTCATAGAGAGACTCGAACGTATAAGCGCATAATATGGTTTAAAGATTAACTCATCCAAAACAAAAATAATGATAATTGATAGGGCATATCAGAATAATCCCATACATCCTCAAATCCATGATCACGAAATTGTCGATAAATTTGTATACCGAGGAGCGCTCATCGGGTAAAGCAGGGGAAGGAACGCTGGAGCAGGAAGAGGGAATAGAAATACACGCACTAACATACGAAGAGCTAAAGCAAGTGATAAAGGAAACGAAGCACCATAAGGCGCTAGGACAAGACAATTTAACTGCAGAAATGATTAGATACGGAGGATTGCAGAGAATAAAGGAATTATACGAAATTATAAAAAAGAATTTGGGAGGAAGAAGAGCTACCGGAAGAATGAAATGTTGCCATCATATGCCCACTGCATAAAACGGGGGACAAAACGAGGTGTGAAAACTTTAGGGGAATAGCACTGTTAAACATTGGATATAAAATATTCAGTAAATTATTAGAGAAAAAATTAAATGTTCACATGGAAAACTCTGTAGGGGACTATCAGGGGTTCCGAAAAAATCGATCGACTATATACCAGATCTTTACAATAAGACAAACTCTGGAAAAATGTCACGAGTATAAAACAGACTTACATCATATGTTCATCGACTTCAAACAAGCCTATGATTCCATAATAAGAAGTGAATTATATAAAGGGATGCAAGAATTTAACATACCGACGAAGTTAATTAAATTAGTGAAAATGTGTTTAGCAGATACCAAGGTTAAGGTGAGAATTTAAGACCAACTCTCGGAAGAATTCAGGATAAGAGACGGGATTGAGACAAGGAGACGCCCTCAAAACAAGTTTATTCAATTTGGTACTCGAAAGGGTGGTACGAAGACTCCCAATTAACCCCGGTGGCACAATTTTTAACAGACAGTGCCAGATATTAGCATACGCTGCTGATGGCATACATCTCATCAGCAGAATTAAGAAGGACCTAGAAGAAATGTATAAATATTTAAAGCAGCGGTAGACCAAAGACTAAAAGTAAATACCACAAAAACTAAATACATGATAATCACAAGAAACGCGAGTAAGTACGGGGGTATGGCAGATATAACCATTAATGAGCAGTGTTTCGATAAAGTAGATTGTTTTAAATACCTGGGGGCAATGATCACGGAAAGGAATGAAATCCTGGATGATGTGAATGCACGGATAATGCAAGGTAATAAATGTTTTTACGCGTTACAAAATGTGCTACAATCAAAAACACTCTCGACTATGTACTTCAAAGATAAAAGTGTATAAAACGATCATCAGGCCAGCGGTGTTATACGCAGTAGAAATATGGCCCCTCACAAGAAAAGAAGAAAACGTGCTGGAGACAGGGGAGCGGAACACCTTAAGAAAAATATACGGCCCGATGCAAGAGAATGAAGGGCGGAGAGTAAGAATAAACCATGAGCTCAAAGCAATGTTTAAAAGTCCAATCATTACCAGCGAGATCCGTCGCGGCGTCTAAGCTGGGTAGGACACCTGCAACGTATGGAGGACACACGAGGTGTTAAAAACGTGCTAAAAAAATGGAGGGAAGTAGGACAAAAGGAAGACCAAGAAGCAGATGGGGGGATAGTGTGGAAAACAACTTACGGGAGCTCGGAATAAGGAATTGGAAGACGACAGCAAAAAATAAAAAAGACTGGGTAGGGACGTTAATGATGCAAAGAGAAAACTGCAAAGTGAAGTGTAGTGACAAGGACAGAATGCAGTGTCGAAATAGAGAAGAGCAGGAAGAAGCCCTACTGAGCTATATCAGTAGGGTTGGGGGGCAGGCAGCCACCGTCCCCCGTAAAACCCCAGGCTCCGCAACCCCAGAGGGAGGCTATGGTCTTTCATGAACCTGCCGAAGCCAAGGAGTAAGTAAGTAAGGAGCGCTCATCTCCAATGACGGAAGCTGCAAACATGCAATCCGCCGCAGAATACACCTTGGTAAAGCAGCTGCGACACAATTGACCAAAATTTGGAAAAGCAACGACATAACTCGCCATACCAAAATCAACATCGTGCAAACTCTGGTCCTACCTGTATTTCAATACGCCTCAGAAACATGGACCATCCGCACAGCAGACCGGCGAATGATAGAAGCCTTTGAAATGTGTGTTTGGCGGAGAATGCTTCGAATTCCGTGGACAGCACAAAGAACTAACCCTTCCATCGTAGCGGAAATAAAACCAAAAGGGGAAAGTTTAGAAAAATTGGTTATACAAGGAAAATCCTATGGAAAACAAGAGTCGCGGGAGATCACCAACTCGCTGGATCGATACCATTGAATCAGTACTGGAGACTAATGTTGAACAAGCCGTCAGAATTACAGACAATAGACAACGATGGCGAGAGGCAATAAGGAAAGAACTGCCAGACTGAAAGAAACATAAATAAATGAAATCCATAATCACCATCCATCTGACAAGAAGGATGGACTTGAGGAGGAGGACTGCAGCGTTTGTCAGGTTTGACACCAACTCTCAAAATATTAAACGTGACTTTGAGTAATGAATGCTAGTAGCGAAAATTGACTGTTTCTGGAAATGATGAAGTAGATGAAGTAGAAAATAAGTACTAGATTTTAATAAAATGTCTAGGCCGGATCTTGCTAATCAAGTAGTGGTTTTTGGATACTGAATAAGTAATGTCGTGCTTCGGAGGGTACGTAAAATCGTCGGTCCCGGTTGTCATAGAAACATCATTGACCATCGTAAACCTTGTAGTGGAACTTCTCTTCTCTGTTCGACGGGTTAGGTTAGCCTCCTGCCTGGCATACATGCAAAAGAGGGCTCACAGAACCTATTGCATTGTAGGTAATTAACAGGTCATTGACCTATACATAGACGAAGAAGAAGAAGAATATGTAATGAGGTTTCGAAAATTCATATTTGGAATTAGTCATGACTTGATGTAAAGGTATTTTCGCTCTTAAATGGTACAGGGTAAATTAAAGGCGCACATTAGGCACGTCACAAACTTTCTGCTTAACGGCTTGTCGGTTTGTTGAACTTTTTATCATAAACAATAATTAAATTAACACCATGAAACAGGAAATTAATTAATTATTCGCGATAGAATGCAAGAGTAGAAAGTTTTGTTTACATTTAACTAGAAATTTTATTATTTTCGTTATAAAATACGATCAAAATGGTCACCACTACCATGTTCGTTTCAATACATTTCTGAACTATTCGTCTGACACCGGTCAATGTGTTGAATTTTTGTTATAAGGCTTCAAACAGAAATTACAAAGGGCTAAATCACAAGATGATGCTAGCCAGGGAGTTTTTCTATTTATGCTATTGAATCTAGTATTAAAGAACTCTTTATTACTGCAAGCCTTTGAATGTACAACGCCCTGTAGAAAATATCCCTATCACCATGCAGTTCATTAATAAATTGTCGCATAATTGTTCGATATTCAGGGTGTTTCAAAATTCCTTCCCCATGGGGAAAGGTGGTTAAAATAGGCGGTAAACTGAACCCAATAATGCAAACAGGACCGGTCTACGACTTTTCAGTATCGAGATATTTCAGTTTTTAATAATAAACTTTTTCACAATTTGGCAACGTCGTTATAAGCATGGTACGGTATGTTCATTAAATCACATTAAAATGAGCATGTGATTAATAGAAGGGTTTCTTTTTATGATGTATGTAAATCCTGATTAAAAAATATCCCAAGATTTTGCAGAAATGTTTGTATTAAATTTATGTAACAGAATAATATAATTGTTTCAATAGATGTTCAAATGCGCGTCCACTAGTTTCTGTGAATAACCGCGCCTGTCGAATTCAATTTTCATTCACTCTATGAAGCATGTTGGAAGTTATTTCCTGGATGCCATCAACAATTCTTGGTTTAAGTATTTCCTGAATATTGGCGTTTGGTAAACTTTATTCTTCACACAACCCCACAAAAGAATCCAAAGTATTCAAATCGGGAGAACGTAGAGGCCAAATCACAGGACCTCTACAACCTATCCAGCGCTTTGGAAAATTTAAGTGTAAGCACTCTCGCCTGTTAGCTGCCAAATGTGGTGACGCAACATCTAATTGCAACTATAAATTTGCCAATACGTTCAGTGTTGAATTTTCTAATTGTTCTTCTAAATCTTCATTTAAGAATTGCAAAAAATTGTCACCTTGAATTATGTTTAGAAGCAAAATTGGTCCTAATGCCAGCTTATTCAGGACACCCGCCCAAATGTTAATTGAAAATCTACGTGGATAACCATAGTACACGTATGGGTCTTCAGCTGCCCAATAATGGATGTTGTGAATATTAACACATCTGTTTCTACTAAAATTACACGCATCCGCCCAGAGAATTTTAAAAATATAATTTGGATCGCAATCATTTTGTTTTATTAGCCGCCAAAATTCCAAACTTCTTTGGTAACCATCTGGTAGAAGAGCTTGCACTTTCGTGAAATGCTAAGGATGTACTCCTTTCTGAGTCAATATTCTAGAAACATGACAATGATCTATTCCAAATAAGCTTCCAACTTCATTGGTGCTTCAGCCTATAATGTTGGCAACAAAATCTAAAATCGCTTCCTCCGGGTCTGCTGTTCTTGCCGTTTTTGTTCTACCCGCATCAATTCTTACTGGAACTAAGCTACCAGTTGCTCGCAGTCTACTGTTGCAAGTTTAAAAATCTTTTGTGAGTTAGATGCCTTCGCCCAGGAAACTGTGCGGTATAGACCCTTTCTGCAGCTGTAGTATTCATACCTTCGCGCCCAAAGATTATATGCATGTCGGTATATTCCTCGAAAGTGTATTTCATCACCAACAACGAAGAAAACTACTTAAGCTGCAATTTTTTGACTTATTTTGAATTGTAAATCAATTTTAATTATGTATTCACGTTTCTCAGTTACTGTTCAATTTAGTTAAAGATTTTTTTTTGAAATTTGCTTGTAATAAAACAAAAAGAAGTCCAACTTTCAGGGATTATTTCTGCGTTATAATAGCAGCTACGCCATTTCTGTTTGCATTTTTAGGGTCACGTTGGCCACTTTTTCTGCGGCGGGGGGGGGGGGGAGATTTGAAACATCCTGTATTTCAGCATTGCCATAAAAAATGCTCCAATTAATCGTCTTGCACTCACATAATATTAAATTAAAGAATAGAGAGGCCTTGCAGAATAAAAATTGGAATCTTTGACACACTGCATCCTAAAATTTGATGAATTAACTTGGTTTACAAAACAGAGCTTTATCATTGGGATTCTTTTGCGGGAAAGCTTATCAATAACGATTAAACAGATTCAAAAACCAGTGACAGAATTCTAGCCTTGCAGAACTATCGTGCGATAACAATTTATATCGTGTCATTCGATATAGATATAAGTGCATATTTCTGCGTAACATCTTATGACGTATTCCCACAAAGGGGTTTATTCATTCCGATAAACGACGAACAGAACTGTGTGGTTCATTATCCATTATTTCAGTTGCTGCTACAACAACTTCATCTGTAACTTCTGTAGGCCGACTACCATGTGCCTAACGACGTTACCATTTGTCAGACACACTTTTAAATCTCTGACCTGCTGGTGTATAAAAGCACTTGCCAACCCTACACGGAATTGTTCGAGGCGGTTTTCCACAGAATATCTTCAAATTTTATCAGCTTTTGCATTATTTCGGAATAACATTCAAATGTGAACGTTTTTGTTCCAAGGTCAACCATTTTGTACCTACCGTAAAATGAGAGCCTAAAAATCAATAACTGGTTTCGTTCTCTCTTACCTCTGTTATCACCACGTGCTTGCACATAAGCGAAAGTGAACGACGACCTTGTTGTACAACCATTTTGGCGCCATTAATCGACTAGTTATAAATTGTAGCAGAGGTACACAATGAGAAGCAACGTATTTAGTTGTGGATTTTAAACATAATTTATCAGATGATTTTTTCAAAAATGTGTGTAGGAGAAAGATAAAATTGTTGATATCTGTATGTGTTATAAAATAGGTTGAATGAATTAGTTTTCCTAGGACATCATTTTAAATTTTTATAGATTTTAACACATTTTCCAATTGTAAATATTGTCCAACATGTCTAAAATAGGATAAAACAACTAGGTTAGGGACAAAATAAAGCATTCTAGAAGACATTTAAAGGTGGCTGCTGGAGCAGGCCGTACATAGTGAAGTTATCATATATATTGGGTGGCTATATTGGGTTTCAATTTTTAAGGCCTATTTTTATAAGTACTTAATTGAATTTATTAGTTGAGATAAATTTTGCGTTGCTGGTAATTGAAATTATAAAGAAATAATTTATGGATGTAAATGACTGGATAATAAATTCCAAGTTAACCCAAACTGGTGGCGATTACAGCAAATAAAGTGAATTATAAATTATTTCTAATGGTTTATTTAAAAGTGTACAATCCAAACAACAAATAATTTTTGCTGATCAATTGGATTAATATTATACCACATAGATAAATCTTTAAAATTAAAACTTCATCGTAATTTTCCTAAAGTAAAAAAGTTATGTACTCGCAGCTAGTAGTGCATTATAATAATGAAAGCTTTTTGAGTCAGTCGTGTTAAGTCCATTATTAGACTGTTCAAAGAAGCTATCAAAGCTTCCAATTTAGAAGTAAATCAATTCACAAGTTGGTAATTGTTTGAACAAACAGCTTCAGTTAATTAAAGTCCCAAAATTCTTTTTCTCATGTCTTTGTTTTTATCGTATCTTATCTGTTGGCGGCATGAGGTCCAACGTTTGCATGTAAGTTTCTGGGAATTTTTAAATTTACGGAAGGTCTGGCATAATGGCTATAAATTGTGTCTTCAGTTGGTCCTTTGTCTCCGCGGTCAAAGCTGCAAAACTCCCAAGTCACACTTGCAAGCGTTACGGACATGTGGGTACCACACGTAGCCAGAAGTCCAAGATATAAGGACATAAATTTAAATTTGATTTATGTACCTGTTTTATATAAATATATTTTAGCTTATGTATCTCATATAAGTACATATATTATTACATCCGATAAGAGAAAACATAGAAGGCTTATAATTTTAAAGTGCTTCGACGAATTATATCATTTAATTCAACATTATCTGTAATGACATCAACCGATCGGTATCCAGCTAAGTTGTTACCCCTTAAAAGTGGGTGACGCAACCCACCGTACATGTATCACAGCTATTGAGATTATTGCATTTTTTATAGTATAGAAAAGGATCATAGTTGCTCTCTGTCGAGTTTAACTGTTACTGTTGTAAGAAACAGTTTAACAGCACCCACTAGTACAGCTGTACTGTAGTAAAAACTAAACAAGTAAAAAACAACAAAAAATAAATGGCAAAATTTTATGTAATTCAGTAAATGTTCAAAATTGCTTGTATCCACTTTCACATTCTTTTAATTCCTTTTAAAAAGCATCTTCGGTATACTATTTCTTTAAATGCATTCCAAAGAAAAGTCTAGTGGAATGATATCGTAATTTCATGGTGAATGAACCGGTGCTCTTCTTATTCCATTGTCTTCAAATACTTTATTTAATTTTTAACAATCCAACCGTAGTGAGCAAGACCATGTTGATACCAAAGTTTTTGTTGTCCATTGAGTTCTACATCTTTCAACAAGTCGGGTAAAATATTTTGTAGGAAATCCAAGTAACGTTGTTCAGTTAAATCTTCGTGAAACAAGTGTGATCCAATAATATGATTACTACAATTTTGCAACATTATAATCTTCTTTAAGGGTGATTTTCATGCAGTTCATGCATCAAAGCAACGTAATGGGGATGGAATACATTTATGCTTAGATATCCCTGCAATTCACTGCCTGTAACACATATTCCATGTTCGTAATCGTTTTGAGCCTACATCTTCTGGAATTAATAAATTCACCTTAGCTCTTTAAAGAAATTTCAAGGTTATTGAATATTTTTACGGTCGGTAGTCTTCTAGTAGGATAGCGCTTGATATGTAAATTACGGGCTGCAACCGTATTTCCGCAGCATTCATAAAAAAGTTACAAACGTCTCATTGTTGTTTGAACACATCTTACTTAAAATTTAAGTAAATTGATTGATAGCTCAACTTTGTATTGTCATAAATAGATAACATTGATCATTTTAATTAAATTAAAGAAAAAGTAATAGATTTTGGTGGCCATGTTGTGTATATTGGGTTGCCTAAACCACTTTTAAGGGAGGACAATTTAACTGGCCCCGCTGTATATGATTACTTAAGTTTCATTTATCGAATAATTAAAAATGAACCAAATACAAACTGTTGTCCGTATAGAGCTGTCTTTCTGTAAATATTGTTTGATGTAGCTAGTAAAACAGGTTACAATGTTTCTTGAAATGTGGGTGTTTTTATTTCTTACAATTAAAGAACTAAAAATAGTGTATCCAGCATTTTTAGAACATCTTTTGGAAGCGATTGAGATTGTTCCCTGTTATCATTTCCATTTATTTTGCTCTTACTGTTTGCATGGTACAAAATATTTAAACGATAAGAGAATATTCTGGGATAATTTTGAAGAATTGTTTTTACACAAAATTGTAGAATAGGTATTTAACATATGCTTGATATATCGATTTAATTTATTGTCAATGAAGTATTCATAGCCATACATAGATATTTTTGAAAACAAGTACAACTGAATTTCGGTTTTATTAAATAATACCACAACATGCAATAGGTATACATTAGTCCTATAAAGAATTATTTAATAAATTCCTTGCGCCTTGCGCTTTTATAACCAGTTGTTTCAAATATCACAGTAACAATTAAAACATGTTAAAAACTTACACGTAAATCTAAACGCCTAAATTTATAAATAAAATAAAATTTAAATAATTTTAAATACGCTTTAAATAAATTTACTACCTAATTAACACAAGTAATGCCTTTTGGGTAACTCTTGGTCAGAATTCGCTCGTCCAATTATTTTTCCCATTGTATATCTCGTGATGGTTATTGCGGCTGTCTCCTTGCTCTCACTAGAAAAAAACATGCGTGTTAATCAAACGGCAACCGTATAATTACATTAACAAACTCTTACTTTCCAAACACCAAACAGCGGCTAGTATTCCTAAGGTAAAGATAACGGACATAGTGATTACTAAGATGGTTAGCTGGTGCTTGCGACAGAACCCTCTGGATTTACCCTGCGTCCGTGCGTTCACATTTACCACCGTAAAATGTGTTGAGCTCGCCACAGAAGCACTATCTGGGTCCGACTTTTTGAGGTTCCCCGTACGAACCGTTAGTAGTTCGTCGTTGTTGACTTGTTGCAGATAGTACTGAAGGTTGTTGTCTCGGTTACTTATCAGGGTTTTTGTCGACTCCTGCTTGTGGATTTTTGCCAAGTTTGCCGCTGTTAGCAGGAGGGATCCAGATTTTACACTCTGCAAAGATCAATTTGTTAATGTAGGCACTATAGAAATTGCATCAACAAATGTAATGTAGTTGTTGGGCGATTACAAAATAACAAGTAAATTGAAACGTCATAGTCCTTTAACACGTGACGCTTACTTTTTGTCTCGCTTGTGTTGTCTAAGAGAAAATTAAATGCAGTCAGATTTTGTAGGGTATTATTAGGGAAATTTCTGTGCTAATATTAAAGTTAGTGTTCGTTTGCAGTGACCACGTGATTGTTGATGTTTATCGATTTGATTTAGAAAGTGTGTGCATGTAAAAATTCGGGCTTAAAGATCCAAATTGGGAGAATAAATTCTAGGTACAATAACATAATTAAATACAAGATCATTAAATTAAACAATTAAACAACGTGAGCATCCTACAATTATCGGTTATATTTTTATATTGTAAACAACGGGTACCTCTGGGGAGTAACTATAGAAAAAGGACTATGGTATCACCAAAATAGTGTGATTTTTTAAAATAGTCTACTCCCTAAGAAAATTGGAATTCGTTTGAGGATGGTACTTAGCAAGAAATATCTGAGTACAAACATGACACTCTAAACACCAAATTTCTGCTAAACGGTAGAAGCTTGAAGCATTCTCATTTCCTAAATTGATTATATAATGCCTTCTCGTCTAGTAAAAAAAAAAGAATCTTTTATAAAAGAGGCGTTTTTAAATGACAAAAGGCTTGAATTGTTGAAAATCGAGCTCTTTAGCGTAGTGGACTAAGTTATACAGAAGGTAGAATGTGATTAATCACATCTTCACGTTGTTTAACGTCCTTGTAATTTTGATATTATTACTGAAAATTGCATATAAAATTTCATAAATTTAGCAAAACTTAGGCAACACCTCTTACAGGCAAAATAACCCAAATATATTGACCCTTGTCAACTACAGATGGCAGGGTAATCCGATAAGCGCTTGTTGTGTTTGTTTATTGTTTGTGCATTGAAATGAGCACCAGTACTACTACTACTATTCAGAGGAGTTAAAAAACCCAGTGGAAATAATCAGAACACACAAAACAAACACAGTAATTCAAATTAGACGGAGCAAATAAAGAAACCAGAATCAAACTATGAATTCGAATTTGGTTTTCAAAAAATACAAAATCAAAAAAGAGTTTAAACAAATGCAGAGGTTGCTATTACTCATACCCCTAAGGTAATGGAAATGTTTAGATTCTTATATTATTGCTTGATGTATGTATAACCAGTCAGGTAGCCAATGAGTTGTGGGTTGCATATACCCATTCTATTATAAAATTAGAATTTTTCTTGACTAAAGACCAGCCTTAATGGATTAAATTAACTGTTTTGTGGCAACAAAATTTGTAAATTTATAAATTAATGTTGTTGTCTTCGCCCCTAAAGGGAGCTTGTTTCTGGCAAGACTTACATGGGTGCTGTTGTTGCTCGATGTGGATCCTTGAGAACTCTTGGAGCTGCGAGCTAGTGTGGGTCGAGGAATGTGCCAACTCTGGTTGAGATCTGCGGAGATCTGAAAGGAAATTTACCCATTAGCCTATGGCGTTCGTGATACACTGCAGCAGCAAGACTTAAAAATCCTTTTTTTTTATTGAACATACCATTTGTTTGAAAATTTACTAAGTTTTTTTGGCTATGAAAAGCGAAGTCTCGCCAGATCAATATGTAATCATACATTCCATTTGTTAAATTGTCAAAATAATGCGGTTGAATATTAAATTAATTTTGCACCTGAATAAAGATCTTCACTAAAAGGCAAAGGACGTAATTGGAAGATATTTTCGTTATAAACTGTAGGTTATATTTACATTTGGAAATGATAGAAAATAACAGTAACCAAAGAGGAAAGTTGTAAAGTTTTTTTAACACGTGCTGCTAACTAGCAACCAGTATAAATTAATTTATTCTGATGTCCCGCCCTTGTGTATGGCATTGAAAATATAAAGACGTGATTGAATGGAGCTGCTTAATAATAGGGAGCATTGTGGAAGTTAGATTCCCGCCGAGATAAATAATCCCATTGTCGCGTCTATTTCGTCTAAATGAACAACATATAAATGCGTTACATTTAAGATTCTAATTGTAAATAGAACCGCGGGGCGTCCGTTACACATTAGCAGTCACAATGGAATGCAAATGAACCCCTGGGGTTCTTCTCTGGTTCTGTTTGGCAAGCTTTAGTTATTCTAGTAGTTATACGATTACAGCAATCGGGTGTTCCTGATCAAATAACCCTTGAATTAGTTGTAAAGAGGTTTGGCTGTTGTTTTTTAAATAAAGAAATTAATGGGGTTTATAATAATAAATAAATAGATAGGGTTGATAAGCCATCAATCAGCTAGAGTAAGTCGCCTACGTTCTAAGAGTCGGAACAATTTAATTTCGAGAACTGATTTTTTAAAATAACCTGTTGTTGCGAGAACTGGGCCTAAAAACCAATTCTAAGTGAACGCTTATACTTTTAATCTCTCCAATTTAATTTGCAATATTGTAAGTCGGTTAGTGTAAACGTTCAGATTTAACAATTCTGTCACTTAGAGCAGAAGGGCCGGCAACTTTTTTGAGGGATTTGGTCACTGAAGTACCCAGCACGTGGTGGCGAATAGGTAGGGGGCGGACATCATGCGACATCCCTAAGAAAGGGTTTTTTTAGTAAGCTTAGCTATGAAACGAATGCTATCTTAACCTTTAGGTAGGGAGGTGGTATATTTTTATCCACGAAACCTTGAATTCCCTCTTGCGGGAAGGGCATTGGAGCCGAGATGACTAAGCTCCAGGTACGTACCCTCCCTTCAGCGTGTCAACTAGCGTGGTAGCAGCTACTGCCCCTCCGATGAGTACCTGCGAGTAATTGGGGTTGTGGTAGGTTCTACTTTACTACGTCACAGATTCACTATTGTATAATCATTTTTGCGCTTAGTGAAACATATAGAATGAATCAATCCAAATGTAACAGCCGACAATTGGCCCGCGAAGTAAACCCCTGAAAAATTTCCAATTTTTTGGTTATGGTAGTAAATTGCTTGTTTCTTAGTCATAATTTTAGGTTATGTTGCCACCTTCTTGATAGTGCGACAATTTTTCGACCTCCCGGATTAATGGTTAAGGTTATATCAATAATAATAATAATAAAAGCACGTGTAAAAACAACAAATAAATGGTTTGATCAAACATCTTTTTCGAGAATAGACAAAGTAAGTGTAGGGAATGAATTCAATAGAGGCGGTATCATGAGTTTTAACAAATGTAAGTAAGAAAATCAAGAAAATAATATTTTCGTTAGAATACGAACATGTTTTGGTTTGAAAAATATGTGAATTGTTTTCCTGAAATAGTGTGTCCACATAGTAATAATGATACTGCCAGATTTAAAATCTTTTGTACGAATTGTTCTGTTTCTCCTTTTACATTTAAATTTGATGTATCAATATAGAAAACAATTGTTATAGCCATTTTACAGAATATGTTTATATATTTTAACTGACTCACTAAATTTATAAAAGTGTTTTAACCAGAAAATATATACAGAATATTAAAATTTATCAAATAACCTAGATTTGTGTAAAAGCCATAAAATAATTATACTTTCGGCAACTTTTTCACTTCTTGGTAATTGCTTGGTAAGTTTGCATTACGACTTTATTTTTTAATGGGTGGAGTCGCTGTTGGGTAGAGTTACCCATTTATGCAACAAGTGCGTAAAAATTAATAAATAAATAAAAGAAATTGATGCGAAATGGAAAAATTGGTGCTTTGGAAAAACCCCGATATTTAGCACATCTAAATACGTATTTCGGCAACTAAGCTGCCATCTTCAATAGTAACTAACTAAAGTTATTTGGCTGAGGAATACCTCCGGAAATAAGTCCTTCGCCAAGCCAACAATTGAAGTCCAACGTCATTGGACTTCAATTGTTGACTCGACAAGTTCCTTTAGTTAGTTCAACTTCCTACTGAAGATGGCAGCTCAGCTGCCGAAATATGTATTTAGGTGTTCTAAATACCGTGGTGGTAGAGGTTTTTCCAAAGTTTAACATGAAAAACTTGCGTATATAAGTTTTTTTTGCTATGTTTTACCATAGGCTAATAAATAAATATTTATTAGCCTATGGTTTTACTGTAAAATACCGAGTGTTGTAGCCCAAGTCAATCGAAACCATTTGTAGATAACATTTGTCTTCCTATAATTTTCAAGCACATTTATTTTTTGTCGGCGCGGGATTTTGACAGCATCCTTATCGAGCAATTATCATATCAATTTATCGAATTACAAACAAATTTAATCTCTAGGTCAAGTTTGATGAACCAGAAGGCCAGGTTAGCAATAATTCCCACCAGGTTTAATTACGTTTAAACGAAACCTATCACGGGTGGTCTTGACTCTTTCCGCACATTGTCCGATTTATTATCGAGAAAAATAATAACTATTAGTGATCAACATAAATTTTCATCTGGTAAAAACTGGGCCTCGAAGGATACCCCAGCTACGTCCGTCTCACGTAACTATTTTAAATTAACGGCGGTCTTGACTTTTGTTGGCTCGCAAATTACGTTACGTTAACACCGATTCGTTATTAACAGGTGTTGTGCAGCCTTACCATAAATTGGGATTAGGCCCGGAAATCCAGTGCGCGTTTGTTTATTGCAAGACAAGCCGCCAATTGTGAAGCAACCAAAAATAAATATTTAAACAAACACAAGGACGTGGAGGATATTTTTGCGTAAGGCGGAGACTTCACGTGGAAGATTCGGTCGTGATAAAGGGGTAACAGGAAATAGCAGTAACGACTTTCTTTCGTGTTGCGCAAAACTTGCCAACAGCAATTAAAAATGCATGGCGCACATGAAAATTAAACAGCAGCTCGGAAAAGAGGCTAATTGTATGGCAGGTATAACTACGGCTAATAGGAGGAGTAAACGCGGAAACGCAACGAATCTATAAAAAACGAGGCCGAAAACCAAATTAACGCTAATTATCCTTGCATAGCTTTGTGTACCACAAAGAGTAATCGTAAGTGACTTGTTCGATTAGCCATAACAATATGGAGATATTTTTATGTTCATGTTTCGCTTTTCGTGCAAATCCATTTGTTTCGGTTCTGATAATTGCCACACATATGTTTTTTTTTTAATTTAAATTGAATTACCAAATATTTATTGCAATGACTTTTTAAAGTTTTATCGTACGTGGCAAAGGTGGGCACTAAAATGGTCAATAACTTAAATTTGAAAGTAAGTGTTTTTTGGTGTTAGCTGTGGTACCACTTGCAATCCTTTATTAATAAACTACATTACAAATATGATAGACATTGGGACAAAATAGTTAAAATACAGCAGAGTATAATAATAATAATAATCAGGAAGTTGTTACGAGTAGTACGAAGCTACAGAGCCAACCCTAATGCCACCTATTATTTCCAACACACGTTATATCATAAAGCAGGCTTTTCTAACATAAACATGCCAAATTTGAACTTGATCTAATAGATAGTTTTAAAGTCATAGCGATGAAATTATGAAATGGTATTCAGTACACAGCATACATTAATTTCACGAGGGGGGGGTGGAGTTAACGGATGACTCATTTTAAAAATGCATAGAATGGGTGAAAATTAATCTAAGCTAGGAATGTGCCTCGTTTATTGTTGTGTGTTTTTTCTTCATTCAATTTCTAACACGTATTCGTATTAACGATAATAACCACCAGTCAGATGAAATATAAATATAACCAGCTGTTTGACAATATACCAGTGATGCAACCTAAACTACGCAATGGCAGAAATGTCACTAAAATGTTTATTCATACGCAAGCGCACGTGCTAAATTTAATTTGAAAATTGACGCAGGTTGCAGACAGGAAATTGTAAAACTTTTAAAATTTTTATGAACATTTATTTACAAACATATACGTAAATGTGGCATTAAATTTAATATCATGTCATAGAGGCTTTAGACCATTTTCGCTTAGAAAATTCATTAATTACTATTTTAGTCTGTTCATTGAAACAGTCTACTGTATTTTAACTTTGCACAGATACAAGAGACGAAGAAATGTTTCGCTACCAACCCAAGCTCTCGAATTTGTCCGATGAAACTTACGTTTATTGAAATAATTGTCGCAGTGTGATGTAATAGCCATTTTTTAATATACAATCCAAGAGGCCCAAGAAAATTAATTGTTTAAAATAAAATATAGTTTTCGAGTGGATTTTAATAACGGCATTACAACAGAAGAACGAAAAGCAGAGATATACTATGAAAGTTGCTTAAACCGTTGACAACGTTTAGATGTAAGGTTGCTCTTGCAATTAATAATATTTTCTTTGTAAATATTACTCTTATTTTGTTAACTAGTGTTAAACTAAACCATGAACATGCATTAAATTAATGTAGTTAACATACAGGCACAAATGTGTCTCTATCATGGTATATAATCAACAGCCTTTCCCGACCCATTACTAGGCACCTGCCTCTTCTCTGCCACGTGTTTCTCCTCAGCGCTAAAGTAGAAACACGGAGGACCTACAATCTAATTCGAACGACAGAGATTCCAGAGAAGGTTTTTATTATTAAAATCCCACGGTTGATAACCAGATTAGGAAATTGTATACCTAAAATGTTATCTTAAAAATGCAATGCATTGATTGTCATTTAAGAAAAATTTAGTAGCTAAACTTTGTGTTAATTTATTTTATTAATATAAAAAATGGCAGCTATTTATTGGCAAATGTAATATTCATTTGGGCCGCTGCTCCGAATGAACTATAAAAGATATAGAAAACGCATGTCTGAAAAGAGAGAAGTGGAAAATGGAAAATTTTTGAGAAGTGCACATTTATCCCCTAAGTTTATAGAATTGCAATTAGATAAATATGTAAATTAATACTACTGTTAGCGTGCTAATAAAAAGTAATACAGAATATCAATTCCTATAGTTCTTGGCTAATGATGTTATAATATAAGGCATGGTGGGTTCAAGGGTAAGGTAAGGGTAAGGGTAAGGTAACGTTTTATATCGACAAACCATTAAATTAGTTTCCCTCTCCGCCACGAGGCTTGACCTGAATGCTGGAAAACGAACTGCAGCCAATGTGAAAGGCAAGACGTATAATATACGATAAAGTAAATTGATAATAGTTTTCGCATTGTCGTGGTTCTGAAAAAATTAGATAAATTTTGAGATTGGGGTTGTGAGCATTATGTTCTTTCTTTCTTTCTTTCTTTATCAATTCCTCTTTTTACCTTACGGTGTCGTAGAGGATGTTAATTTCTAATAAGGTGAAATAATTTGACTAAATTAATTCCCTACATGCCATAATAGCAGGTTGATTTTACCGTATTTTTGCACTACTTTTGGCAATTTTACCAAGTTCTTATGGTTATTTCAATCTCGGATATATTGTCTACTAGATATTAAAAACCGCAGGGGAAAGGATGCTTATTAACGTAGCTACGGTGACAATAGAAAACGCTAGTTTTAACCTATTTTGAGTCATTTTAGTAGCCCCTTAAGCTCAAAACATTTACATGTAATGGTTCCAAATTGTACTCATTGTGCTAGATTTCTACATGTTAACCGATACTTCTGTGCCAGTTCCCCATTAAGTCAATTCTGCAAATCATTTGCTGAACCCAAACATTCCGTAATTACCGAAGGCACCCCGTACCTGCCAATTATCTACGTATGAACTTTAGCTAGCCTACATACTACGTAATTTGCGGATGAAGTAACTCAACTTTATATAATTCTGATTAATTATAAGTGATAAAAAGTGCCAAAAGCAAACTCTGAACTCGCTTCTCTCTTAATAGCCCCTAACAGGAGCGCTTTCTAGTTTTGCATCCAAAGACTTATTATGACATAACACGTTTTTCATTACAAGCGACAGTGTATTGGCGGTAATTTGATTTTATATTGCTTTTAATATGCGCTAGCTTGTTCTCGGCGCTTTCAAGGCTTGTTTCTATTGCTTTTGCCGGTGTGTAATATCAAACGAAACCACTTCTGGGGTCTTTTGTGTCGCATTTTTCCCGTTGCGGATGGGAGCCGCCGAGTGGTTGAAAAATTCGAATACCAGTACACGAGAAGGCCTAAAGGCTGACATTTCCAAAGAAATAGGAACTTAATTATATTATTCTAATGCGGCAACCACACCTGCCTAGGTCTTGCGTATTCCCGGCTGAACTTGAATGAGTCTTTTGTGACCCGTTAAAATCTACACAGTAATTTTTTAGACTAACTTGGACGAATTAATGGCGACCTTAATTAAATCTGGCAGCTATTTACGTTTTACCGCGTGCAAGAACAACATTCTTTACCTTTGTGCTTCTACGCAATCAGGATTATTAATGAAGTGGTTTTTTCGTGAACATTTTGGTTACTTTTACTCAGTCTCTTATATTTACAATTAAATTTCATGGTGTAGGATATTTATAAAATGTACTGTGTATTTAACACATAATTATTTAAAAAAAATTGCAAACTTCCTAGCGTCGGAACGACGAGTTTTCACGCTGAAATACTTGAAACCAACATATCGTTTAAACAATATCTGTAAAGTTTAATACGTATATGTACCTAATTATACCGAAAAAAAATTGGGAACTAACAAGCTAGACAAGGAAGCAAATAATAAAATTTAACGCGCCTATGAATACTTCTGCAAAAAAAAATTATGTAAAGCATGTATCCAAGGATACATTTAATTTTCATTAATTGTCTTCCATTCTTGTGCTGTTCATTAATAGGCTTGGCGTATATTGTTGTACACATGAGTTTCATGTTTTAATATAGATTCCGGTTTAGCATAGGTAGCCAAAATTACAGTTAATTGTGTCAAACGAGATTATTAACAAAGTAATAGTGAGTAACCACTTCTTAAGTGTAGATGGATATTACAAGTTTTCTTCTTCTTCGAGTGCTTTATCTCTAACGAGACGTAGCGATCTTCTCTCCTATGCCTGTGTTGCGCGTTTTAAGTACTACAGACATAAAAGACCTACAGCTTAACGTGGGTCCCGAACCAATTCTTCTTAGTAAGCAGAATGCATCGCGGGTTTGCTGCAAAGAACGGCCATTCAAATGGTAACGCAACACACAAAAATTCAGTTTGCACCGCAGTCTAGAATGCTATATTTAAACACACATTGGTGGGTTGTGAAATCGGTTTAGTGACTTTAAATGAAATAGGATAGAAAAAATCAGAGTAGAACACAAAGATCAAACCAGAACTCTGCGAAATACAGCAAATATGTGTATAGTGGCCATAAAAATTGTATTTAATAACACTGCTCTAGTAAATATGAAAACCCACACAAACGTGTTATATATTATATTTATTTTACATTGGAGAACGAGTATTTTATCAGATGCTTCTAATAAGTGGTACACATTTTTTAAATAAAATAATTAAATTAAATTTTAATAATTTTCCAAAACTACGTGAAAAGTACATACAACAACGTTCTTAAGTGATAAAGATAATTTTGCTACCCAAACGAGAAATATAGCATTTAACAAATCATTTAATAATAATGGTGAGGCTCTACACACCATGAAGGAGTTTGGCCTGCAAGGATCCCTTATCCTTGCTCTCATACCGGGTTGTTGCGTGCCAAATTCATGACACGTGGTGATGGAGTGAGCATCACGCATTCGCTAACCACATTGTTACCCCTTGTTCATTTGAACGCAGATATCCAATTATTTAAAGTTACTGGGTAGGCCGCCCGTCAGGCATCGAGTAAGGAAGCAACCTTCCGCACAAGAGTCCAGTGGTCTAACCACTAGACCACGCTGGCGAGTAAACAAACAATTTACTAAATATTTTCCTAAATGATTTGTATTTCGTACTTGGTTTGGGAGTCTGTTATGGATATTATGATATTAATTTAAAGGTAATCAAATCTACAAAAATTCATATTCTGACGCTGCTGTACCATACGATTTGCATGTATGATTTATTACCGAAAATCTTTTATGTTACTTGCATGTTTTCGTTAGAATGGAATTCCAAGTTAAGTTTTAATATGGTTTTACTTTTATAATGTAACTTGATTAAATATTCGCTATTAGATTCGATATATATTCCCGACATATCCTTAAACTACTATAGGTTTAGTTGTTTGAGTTGTTCATAATCATTTTGATGTGTGCTAACAGAACAATCGTAGTAACTAGAACAAAGGCATATAATTTGTTGTTAAATATATTAACTAATCTTTAATTACGTTCTGTTTCATGTGTTTCCATTTAATATTTTAATTTTGCTCAGTTAATGTGTAACTTGAAATATGAAGCGTCACGGTTTTTAAGTTAAAAGTCAGTAGTTAAATGATATTTGAGTTTGAGTACATCTTAACTCTGGCACCGATAGTGGCTTTCAATTTACTTATTTATATCTGTCGCTATAATGTTTCTGACTTATTTCATTAATTATGCCCGTTTTTGAGGTTCTGCAAGAAATCTACAGCGGTCAAAAAACTCATTTGTAATTTTACTGTATGCAACTGCCACCATTTGGTAGATTTGCGCAATAATCATTTGCCTTGCCTTAACATTTGCTGCTACTCGTAGATCATAAAAGGTACAAAAGTTATACATTTACAGACAGATAAATCAAATCAACCGAAACAAATATTCAGAACATGTAGGTGTAAATAAACCAGACAGTTAGTTCTAAGCGAACAAATCGACAGCAAGCTAGCCTGGCTAAATCGCGTTCTTCGAACCGGATGGTAATAACTGTGGTGGCACTCGTACCTAATTAAATATCGCATTAAGGCAGATTTAAAGGTTATTAATTAAATTGTCTGTATATAGCGAAATCCAAATAATAATGCAGATGCGTAAGCTATCACCTTTGTTTTTCTCTCGGCGCGAACCTTCGTGATCAGGGTTTGCTTGCCTTTGCACGTTGTTAAACACAGAAATGAGTTTAGATTGGGGAATTATAAATTTGATGGGTTTTTACTTGCTGGAGGCCACCATTAAAGGAAGTTGCTAAAAATCAAACCGATGTGGGAGTTTTTGGGGACTGTGCATTGATCACATTTTATTATTTGTCAAAAAGTGAGGAAATGAATATCTTTCTTAGTTGAAACTTTTTTTAACTTAAAATTAATGAATTAATATTACAAATTCAATTAATTAAATTATTATAATTAAATGTGTAGTCATTATAAGTTTGCTATGTTTATTATTCATTTTAAAATTATTCTTAAAATGTGCTTTTCGCAGATTTTAGATTTTTGTCCAAGTTCTAGTTTCAAATTAGATTCTATTTATTATCACTTCTTCTAGTGCAAATTCTTCGTCTAAACCAAATTAAAATATTTAAAACAAAGGAAATACAATATTTCTCCGAAAAAATGTCTATTATGATATAGAAAATTATGCTATTACACCAATTAACGTTACATTCTGTAATCTCACGTATGAACTTTCTTAAATTTAGAATGAGTTGCCAAATAATATTGGGTTATTTATTATACATTTTTTCAGTTTACTCTATCACAGACCCTCATTTTGAAACAAAATTGCAATATTTCTTTGGAACAGGGTAAACTGTTTTAGTGCCCTTGTAATAAAATGAGTCAGTATTTTATATATTAATGATATTTTTAGGTTAGCTTAAGTTTCTTAACATTTCCTTCAAATTCGAAATGATGTAAAATTCTAATTCAATTCATAGTTTATGCAGAAAATTGTTGCTTTACTAAATTTTCAGTCAACTTATATGTAATTTAATTTATATCAATAAGCAATTCGTAAATAAGGTTTTTTAGAATCTTCAGGAAAAGATTAATTTAAAAGCTTTCACTTTTAAATCGTTGTTTACATAAGTATTACTGTGTTTAGAATTATAAAAAAGTTGTGGTCGTTATCAGCAAATATTCGTGATTTTCCTTTAGTTTTCCTAAATACTTAAATTATTGTTTATCGTTGCCTTTCATTCTTTATAACATTCTTTCAGATTTTTAAATCTTTATGGATCATACATTTGTAGGTTAGCTCAAGGGTACACATTTTTCGTAGAATTTCAGATACCTTAGCAGCGAATCATATTAATCCAAATTTAATTGCCAGTAGAGAAATATACAAGTGTGAAAAGTCGATAAAATCAGACCCACAAGTAAAATTAATTAAATTATTTAAAAATTAGTAAACTGAAAACGAGATCGTTAAGCTGAGCTTTTTTTTCAAGAAGAAGATCTTTACAATTGTTTTTCAAAGTTTAATAGTTGAAGCAGTTATTTAATAGATTTTCGAATAGAAACAAAAAGTTAAATACATCAAATTTATAAATTTTTCACTTCTGGGCCAAATTTGATCAATTTCTTACACATAACTGTACATTTGCCTTGACAGGAAATTAAACTTGGACTGTTAGCTTTCCAAAGCAACGAAGTTTCTTGAAATCGAACAAGAAATAAAAAAGTTATTTACATTTTATTAATTTGCGTTAAGCTTTGAAGCACCACACCTCCGTATCAGCGTCGAATTAAAAACAAATTGCTAGATGATTTAAGGGTTAAATAATTGCAGTTATAAGTGGTTAAAGTTTTTCGCGCTTGTTTAAAAACATCCTGTATACTACACATTCAGGTTTATCGAATTAAAATGTTGTTTATTGTCATATTAACCCTGTGCCGCTCACATGTATTTTTTTAATCTTAAATCTTGAGGTTTGAAGCTCGACAGCTCGACTAATTTCCATTCACACCACTAATTTTTTTATCTTTATTGTTATCGAAAAACTAGTTAATTTTCATGAACATATAAAAGTCAAATAAGCCTTTTCCGTGCTATTGACGTCAGCTGAACAGGTGAAAAGAAATTCGGCGGTACATTTCCCGAAACGTGAGTCATTAACCTACGCCGTCGTAGAAGTAAGTCGTCAATGTCAGATGTCAGCTCCGCTTTCGTCTTACTGTTTTATAATGAAATGAATCAGACGATCTTATGAAATCGAACGCAACAATCAGAACCGCGTTCGAGCCTTGATCGATTTAACACAGAGATTAGCGCAATATTGGTGAACTAAACCTTGGTTAGTTAGGGAAGAGCATTGAAGTCTCCGCTCAAGGAGACAGACCGCCCAATCTCTCTTTCCATTCATATTTGTCCAGCACGAAATTTCCCGGCGAGAGAAATTAGTACAATAGCGTTTATTAATTGTTAATCGCAACCGCGATCTAATAACACAAGCTAGCCGATAGATTTAGAGCTTTTAAGGTCGACGAATGCGTCTATCGCGATTTATTCGTTTAAGAAGGATTGTTTTTTTAGTCGTTCGCTTTCCTGCTCATTGATTAATCACTTAATGGGTGTCCGAAGTTGGCTCGTTTCGTTTCTATAAGGACGAAACCTACGTCGGTGCTTAGGGTGGAGACGGTTGAGAAACGCCCGTTGTTTATAAAAATAGGGAAATTGTCCACGTCAGGGCCGAGTCGGTGAATTTAGGACTAATTAACGCGATTGTTTTCCATTTCGTGAATCGCCGCGTTTTTATTGACCGTGTAGAATTTGATTTAATGCGCCGGCATTATGAGTAATAATTATGCGGCGGAGGTTTATAATTTCGAGCGGACCCAATGTTTAAATTAAAATTGGAAACCATATATCATGTTTTGTTTTGCACCGCATTAAGTAATTATTTTTTGGCACTGATTATTATTATTGCATCAGCTCCTGGCAATTACGAATATCATTGATTGGTGCGTAAGATCGTGCACTACTTCGCCTAGATTTATGGGCAATTAGTAATATCAACTGAACTGTGTTAATATTATTGGGAAATAAATATATTTAGAAAATTGAAGAAGACTGAGACTGTTTCGTTTTGATCAGTATTTTTTAAGGGGGTATTGGATGCGGGAAACGACGAATGTTGTGACAAATACGCGATATATATATATATATA
>JABXWE010002340.1:0-22896 GCA_014611495.1 Limonius californicus | reverse complement strand
TCTTGTATGGAAAAATAATCATGGGGGGAGTGATCATACCGGAAGCACCAAATGTAAACATTACTGTTAGACTTGCTTTTGATGGTGCATTTTCTACCTCGTAAACGTTCCGTGTTCCTTTTGGTGCCAAAACTTTATTAAGTTTAGGGCATAGTTGAAAATTTGTTTCATCGCCGTTATATACCCTTGACGGGTCTTTTAATATATTGCCATGGCCCTTTGATTGAAGGTATGCTTCCACTTCCTTAAACCACTTCCTTATGTCGTTTTCTGATACATTGGATCCAGCTGAGGTTACATATTCCGTGGTCTTGTTGTTATAATGGGGTGACGCTTCAGGAAAGATTTATACCAACCATCTCCTGGATAGTTGTTTAGGAACGGATTTGGGCGGGGACTGTTATCCAAAAAATTTTTAACAGAGACCTGAATATCGTCTTTTCGACGAGGAAAACCTTTTCTATGGTTCTCGATAATCCAATTTACTAAGAGATCTTCTTCGTCCGTTGTAAGTATTGGACTTGGACCAAAACCGACTTTCTTGAATTTACTACTCTTTCGATATTGCAGTGTCGGCCTTGGTACTTTAAAGGTCTTGGCAGCTTCTCTTATACCCATTCCATTCCTAACAGCCTTTAAGGCGTTTTGCATATCCTCTTCGCTATATTTTTTTTCATAACTAACACCCGATTTAACTTTCGGCATTTTTAAATCCTAAAATTAAAAAAAAAAACACTACAATTTCATTGATTGGCCCCCATAAAAACTACCAATTGGCCCCAGGCCAATCACTGTGATTATATTGTTTTTTATCATTTAAGGTCAAAATAAATCTACTTCCCAAATATAGCACAGCGAAGAAGTTATTTTTATTAACGTATCATTTTGTTCATGAATTTACAGTGATTGGCCAGTCAGGCCAATCATTGAAAATGCAAAGAATACCGTGACAGTGGTTGGCCCTAAAGATTATGATACAATTTGAGGTTAAAACTCATAAAACCATATGTAAACTGAAGATTACTTGCACTAGTTTGGCATAAAAAGTTTCTAACATAAAACTTCAATAAATAAATTAATTACAGCTTACCGAAGTTAACACCGTGCTTAGCAAAACTGCAACCAAATCACTATGTTCCCGCTAACCGTGTAACAGCTGCCATTGACACAAGAATTTAAACGTTCAGTGTTGCCAACTATAAAATATTATTAGCACGACCTGTTAATCAGGAATGCAACTTAAATTTGTGATAGCCAAAAAGAAAAGAAACGCTTCAGTAATCTTACATTGAGCAGTTTAAATGAGTAGTGGCCAATCACTGGAAGATGGCCAACCACTGTACCGTTTACCCTAGCAATCGCTTATTAAAAAAAGTTCAGAAAAAACTACATTCATATTCTTTTGCTGTTTGTGTAGTCTCTACAGTTCCCAAATACTCACATATTTGCTAATAGTACACCTATTATTTTGTGAATATCTTTCATTTCTACTCTAACGACTGATTTCCGACGTATTGTCAAAAAGTTGTAAACCTATTACACCCCTATATCTACTGCAAGGCAGTTATATAGTATAGAGTAACTCGGTTAACAGCTACTATTTTTTATAACTAAGCATTGAATTACTGACTTCTGTCAGCCCGCATACATCTGTGTATCATTTATCTACCACACAGGTTTAATTCTTTTTTTAATGACGTGGAGTAGTAGGTACGAGGAATCATCAAAAAATACGGCGAATGAATTTTATAGCACCATCTGCTGACGCTACATCCATTTGAAGTAATAAGTCCGATCCTTTGGGATAGTCAGTGTCAAGTTTGAACAAGTTGTGACTTGTCATGTGGCTTCCATAGCCGAAAGAGTGAGGTCGTGTTTACCGTGTCTGTCGCGCATCAAGGATTTTGAACAACGCGTGAACATTAAGTTTTGTTTTAAGTTGCAAAAACGTGCCAAAGAAGCTCATGAAATTTAAAAATCAGGGTATGGCGATAATGTGGTAGCTCTGAAGACTGTTTACAAGTGGTATGAGCGATTTAAAAGTGGAAATGAGTCGGCTGAAGACGAGAAACGGTCAGGACGTCCTTCGACCTCAAAAACAGACGAAAACGTGCAAAAAGTGGCACAAATGGTTCGTTCAAACAGGCGATTGACTATTCGAGAGCTTACCGAAGAACTGAACATCTCATACGGATCCGTGCAAAGCATTTTAACCAATGATTTGCAAATGAGACGAGTGAGTGCGAAATTTGTTCCTTCTGATCCGCGAGTTTTTGGTCGAAAAAAAGGTTCCTGTCTGTCCACATACGCCTTATTCTCCGGATTTAGCACTATGCGACTTCTGGCTCTTCCCAAAAATAAAAGACGTGCTAAAAGGAAAACGTTTTGACACCATTCCCGACATTGAGAGAGCAACGACATAGCAGCTGAAGGCCGTTCCGAAAGAAGCCCTCCAGAAATGCTTCCAAACATGGAATCACCGTTGGGATAAGTGCTTCGCTAGCCAAGGAGAGTACTTTGAAGGAGATTAATTTAAATTTGATGTAACCTTATTATTTCGTTTGTAATAAAATTCATTCACCATATTTTGTGATCACACCTCGTATGTGTATAAAAATCATTCTGTTGTGAAAATAGCTTAAAGCTTTACTTCCTAGGTCACGTTCAAACTCAGGTGTTGCTTTGACATCATAATAGGCGGCAATTAATATATTCTTATCAAGAGTAGTAATTTAAAATGGTATCTATAGAAAAAATAGCTGCATTACACACGATCACGATCTGCCTATATCAATTCACTGCTGGATGCAGGCTTTTCCCATTTCATGCCATTGCCATCTATTGTTTGCTCTTCTCATCCACTGGGTTCCTGACCTTCCTCTTATGTCATCTCTCCATCTTGTGGTTGTCTTGGTCTCCATTCCAAGATTAGCTTTGTCCATTTGTCATCAGATTTACGGGTCACGTGTTCGGCCCATTTCCACTTCAGTTCGGCCACCCTTTCGATTACGTCTGCAATTTTTGCATTCTTCATTCATGTGCGCGTTGTGTTCTGGCTATTATTTGAGCATGTTTTTTTCTGAGACTCCTTGTCGAAACCGCATAGGTAAGTACAGGGAGAATACATTGGTCGTACAGTTTACTTTTTAGTGTGTTGGGCATTTCTGATGTAAGACTAGGTTGGACAAGACTGCCATAGTAACTGCATTACACATAACAAAACATTATGAATTATGTCTTTAAATAACAATACAAAATATTAAAACATTTTGTTTTAACAATTAGTTAATCTAAATTACAAATTTTCGATTTTCTTTCCACTTGAAAATCCAGTGGGTATTTTAAAAAATGTTTGTTCTCAATTCCTTAAGTACTTTTAATATTGTTTGGAAATTTTTCAATTTTTTGAATATGAATAATTTTTTCTGTAATTCTAGTATATAATGCGAATAGGACAACAACTTAGTTACTCCTATTATATAGTTTTTCCCAATCGTTAAGTGATAGGCAAAATGGATCTACAATAATTATACTATTTCTGAATATACCTCCCCAAGAAACTTCGACTAATAATGTCGTCTATCTTTTAATTATTAGCTATTATAATTACTTTATATGTTTGAGAACAAATGAAAAGAAATATAAATTCAGGAGCAGCAATTTTGAAGTACATTGAATAGTATCTAATAAATAAACGGCTTTAATGTTATTAACATTAAGGTAGCACTCTAAGATCAAACAAGTTCACAGAAATGACAAAACACTTAAAGTTGACCAGGGAGCAAGAGACATTGCTCTGGTGTCTTCCTTAAGATCTCCTAGACATTTGACAGGGTCTGGCACAAGGACAAAGAACTCGTTTAGAAGGTAAGAAACATATTATCTCACCCGAAGGGGTAAGAAGTCTAGAAATCTAGATCCTTCCTAGTGAAGCATGGCATGTCTCGTATATATCACTATTTTCTATACAATCTGTAATATTACAGGACAGTGTTATTGGGCCTATTTTAGACCTACTATACACAGCTAACTTTCCAGCATTTACAAATACTTTTGCCGGTGATACGTCTACAATGACCTAACACTAAAATCAGTCTTTGTTTCTTAATGTTTATAAGCACATTTTGACAATATTGAGAAATGGTTAAAATTATGGCGTATTAAGACTAACATTACTTACAATCGCGAGTCAAATAACTTTCACCTTTAAAGAAAGAAACAAGCCTTGAATTACATTAAAAAATTCTCGCTCACAAAAAAAAAGTTAACTCCGCCTGGGGTTAGCTGCTGAGTGGATAGAGTAGCTCAGCAGTTACCACTGCCGGTCCCAAGCCCGGATAAAGGAGGAGGGTTGCTAGGTGAGGTTAGCAGCCTGCCTAGCGGAAAAATAATAAACCGCTCACAGAACTGGAGACCCAGCCTCGGAAACAGGACGGAAAAAACGGAAAACGACCAATGCAAGGAAAAAAAAAACTCTTCCGGAAAACGACATCAACTTAGAATCGCATGCTGGAACGTAAAAACCCTGAGCAATAAAGAACACAAAATAATTCCTGAATTGAACGAACACAAAATAGACATATGTGCAATATCTGAAATCAAAAAGAAAGAAAAGGGCATCACAAAACTCAACAACTACCTTCTTATATACAGCGGCGTAAAAAAAGAAGAATGAGCAGTGTCTGGAGTTGTAATACTCGTACATGAAAAATACAAACAAAATATAACAAATGCTGAATACGTAAACGACAGAATACTGAAAGTGACATTGTCCTTTAGTAAACCTCTACATATCATATCAGTCTACGCACCAGACATTAACAAACCTGAACAGATGTCCAATGATTTCTACGAAACGCTACAAGACGAAATAGACAAGATTCCACCTACTGAACAACTTATATTAATGGGAGATTTAAACGCAAGGTGGGCAGTGAAGTATTAGAAGGCGTAAAACAAAAATACAATGAAGACGTCACAAATCGGAATGGACAAATGTTAACAGAGTTCTGCGCACATAATGAACTTCGAATAAATAACACATACTTCCCACATAAAGAGCAACACAAATACACATTCTGCGACTATCAAGATAACAAATCAGTAATCGATTACATCATTGCCAATCGAAACTTTATGCCTCACCAAATTATAGATGTCAGAGCACTTACATCAGTAACATTGGCACTGACCACAATCTTGTCCTAGGCAAGTTAAGAATGATCATGGTACCTAAGAAGAAACAATCGAATGTGCTGATGGAAAAATTCAACATTGAATCACTAAACAACGACACTACTAGGCCACTATATATGACACGATGCAAACAACACATCACCAAAAATACCATCCAGGAAGATGATGATATCGAAACCAGCTAGAACAAACTAAAAACTAATATATCCAATGCCAGTAAGGAAGCTATTGGAACACGCACGGTACAACAAGATGCCTCGCCCAACAAAAAACCATGGTTTACTACCGAAGTTAAAACAAATAACGAAGGAAAAGAAGAACGCATACTTAAAATCTAAAAATTATCCGACACAGGAAAACCATGAGAGATACATAACAATAAGAAACAGGGTCAACAACCGTTTAAGAGAAATAAAGGAAGAATACTGGCGTAGATTTAGTTCAGAGATGGAACACGACATGTGTGGGGCACAAAAACGCATATGGAAAGTATTAAGAGGCCTAAAGGAAACGACAAACGAAAGTATACAACTAAAAAGCATCACAGAAGAAGTATGGGTAAACTATTTTAATAAATTGTACAGGGGAGGAGCTGTACAAGAGGAACAGAGAATAGAACAACAAGAAGCAGAAGAAGAATATATACAAGAACCACCAGAGAATTTTACAGAGGAACAAGCAAAAAATGCCATACAGAAATTAAAAAACAGAAAAACTCCGAACGAAGACAAAATTTGCAACGAACAAATCAAATATGCTGGAGAAGAGATTGCTCAAGAATATACAAAAGTATTCAATAAAATATTGGAAGAAGGGAAAATTCCTGAAGAATGGAGGAAAAGTACAGCCATATCCCTTTTTAAGAAAGGGGACAAGACTGATCCCACAAACTATCGTGGAATCACTCTTTTAAGTACATCCTTAAAACTATTAACCAGCATCATTGTAAATGAAATAAGCTCCAATATACCCATAAGTGAAGAACAACAGGGTTTCAGGAAAATCGTTCAACAATAGACAGATCAGAGAAAAAGCTATTGAATACAATACATTGGCATATTTCTGCTACATAGACTTAACGAAGGCTTAAGACCCTCTTCGATCCAAACTTACAATAGACAATACCATCATCGAACAAGTCATGAAATTTAATTGCCTTGGTTGCACAATTACGAGCTCTGGAAATCTCACAGCAGAAGTTAGACAACAAACCAATAAAGCAGCGGTCATCTCAGGACATTTGAAACAAACTGTTTGGAGGAACAAACATTTTAGTATAGACTGTAAGACGAGAATTTATAAAACATGCACCAGACCGGTGATAACCTATGGTGCCGAAACAAGAGCTGAAACCTCCCTATCAAAGAGGTACTACGAACCAACGAAATGAAAATTGTAAGAACGATAACAGGACACAGTATACAAGATAGAAAAAGAAATACTGAAATCAGAGAGAAATGCAAAGTTAACGACATAGTACGTTGGATAAGAAGCCGCAGGAGAGAGTGGAACCAGGATGTAACGAGAATGACAGAAGATCGATTAGCCAAGATAGTCAGAAACAATAAACCACACGGAAGAAGACCTATAGGAAGACCACCGAAAAGATGGAAGGACAGCTGGAAATCCATCTCACAGGAACGATAACAACAAAACCAGTTTTAAACAGGAACTATGCCTAAGAAAAGAGGAAGAAGGAGAAAAAAAAGTTGTAAATTACCCCGGCCTTTATCTAAATAGACATCTAATGTGATTCAAACATATAACACAAACCTCTTCAACTTGGATTTTTCTATCAAACTATATATGACATCCGACTGTGAACCTCGGCTAGTGACATCGACATTCGGAAGATACAGCGTTTCCAGTTGAAGATGTTGCCTGCTATCTGCAATGCACCCACATCATACGTTAAGACCGAGAAATAGCTATCATCAAATAATAAGCCGTTACCCTGGGGAGCACTAGCAAAACCGCCACGTTAATTTCAATACCATGGACCTTCTCATAATGCCGGGTGTTATCAATAGTATTGTAAAAAATGTTATTTTAACTTAAGAAACTGATCATTGGGACGTACCTTATATTACAGAATCTTAGGACTCAATCAGTGCATTAAAAATGTTTACTAACCTAAAAATTGTATACGAAACAACAGACAGACTATATTAATGTACTACAGAATACAAAACTTTACAACCTTTGATACACTTCGCATATGACAAAAGCAACAAAGACAGTTTAATTTAATATTTTAATAGATGCGTTACGCCATGTTTATACTCCGTTTCTCTCTTAGCTAAATTGTTTCTTTTATTATTTAAAACCCATGTAGATTTCTTCAATGCCAATTACCTTTGAACTATTTATAAAAAGGTTACATTCTTCAAGCACGAAAATGTTAAAAATGTTGAGCAAACGGGGCAATTTGAAACTAAGAAGTTTTGCGTTTATATCTAAAACGTTTACGGAACACTGGCCCATTTAATGAAATACATAATGTTGACGTATTAACAGACAATTGGTTGCCTAGAAACAATCTGAGTTGGTTTTAGTTCAGTATCGATCTCAGCGGTGATGTTATTCCTGTATGAATTGTTAAAAGAAGGTTAAATCGGAACTACTTCTAAGTTTCCAGTTTCTGACATTTCATTAAATATATACGTATTTTATACAGGGTGATTGCTAACAATTTTTTTGAACGTAGGCCACGTAAATTGAAAAGATGTTGCCTTTGCTTTATCTAATTTCGCTATCTCTGAGTATTGTAATACGTATAATACGTATACATATAATACGACTTGTTGATATCGTTGTTTAACACGGACAATAAATTTACGGCTTAAAAATTAAAGCAAATGTCATGTTCACGTACATTTTCAAATCGAAGTTGAAGTACTGAATAATAACAATCACAAACATTCAATATTGTGTGAATGACGATTTATTTTGCTTAGTTTAACCATTACCGTAATTGATTATGGTAGCCCTATTTTCAAGACTATATCATACATGTTCATTTAACCCACTTACAATGTACTGTGTACAATGTAAGTTACTGTGTGTTTAAATAAGGGTCATATTGTACATTTTAAGAAAATCTTGTATTGATTTTCGTTTTATAACATCGTTGATATACATTATGGCATATGCTGATGCCATGGTATGTTTAAAGTAACTAATATGAACCAAAACTGCCAACAGATTTGGCCCAAAACAAATGTACAGTAGAGACACTGCTGATTGAATGCTGAGTGATATTCTTTGTTATTGTTATAAAAACATAAATGTGTTTACATCATTATTAATAACGCAGTGTTAGGCATAATCGCTATACAACAAATTTACGATTACTTATTGTGATGATGTTTATTTGTGTATATAGTATTAAGTTACCTATACTATAATCAACTTTTAAACACTGAAACGGTTAACAAATTTCTCTAATAAGAAATGAACAAAATGGTGGCATTTTATTTATGGCGTATAATATATCGGAATCGAGTTATATGTATTGTATTTTCTCATAATAATGTACAGTGGTGTGAAAAAGTCCCGCATCACAAAAGCTTGTAATTGTTTCTTATAGTTTAGCTAACTGGTTGACATAATTCCTGGCAAGCAGATTTAAATTTCTAATCATAACTATGTCATTAGTTTATCTGCTTACTACGATCTTGGAATTCTTAAGAAAAATTGATAGTCACGGTGGCTTTAAATTACTTAATGCCCAATTAAAATTTCATTCGTATGAGAAATACAATTCTTTTATCTCCCGGCTATATATACCCTGCACCGAATGTAGCCTATTGATTTAAGATTTACATGTCATCAAAGTTGCACCATGTCCTCGCAGAAGACACAGATAAATTATTCATCAAAAAGCGGTATGCAATCATTTTCCATTTTCCGAAGGAGCCTCCACCCGTGAAATTGCTAATAAAGTGCAGTGTAATCAATCAACTGTAGTTGGAGTGATTAGAAGGTATTCCGAAATTGGAAAAATTGAAGATAACCCCCGTTGTGGCAGATTAAAAATAACCTATGCTACAGATGATACTGTGGTGTGCAGGTCTGCCAAAGAAGTTGGTCGATTGTATGTCACCTCTGGAATGTCGAATACCGCAAAATATATTCAAGTACTGCATAATAAATCGTTGCCTAGTGGGAAAGATTTGTTTGGTGAATATTGTTTACTTTCCATGAAGTTTTTCGCATTGCTATAGAGCAAAAGTGATTCAATCTTGGATGTCGACCAATATAGTCCATATAATCCTCAGATCTTAATCACATCGAAAACTCATGGTTAAGGATAACCTATGTACATCATTTCGAAGAAAATATCGAAAAAAATTATTTTATCGAAGCTCATATCAGTTCCTGGTTTCACTGCATCTCAAGAAACAACTTATATGGAACTGCATATTCCAAATTTGAGTAAGTGTGTGGCATTTTGTAACACTTGAATCATACAAACTCAAAAATTAAATCACTGTCACAATACACTGACACATTATCAGAACAACAAAGATATCAAATGTTTTTGAGCCTCGAACGTGGCATACTAATAGTATATTATTATACGAGTTTCATAACGGGCTTATTGTAGCACGCGTGGGTTTGGGGCACGACGAGCGTAGCGAGGAGTGCTCCAATGAAACAAGTGCTACAATGCCCGTTATGAAACGAGTATAATATACAATTTTATCTACTTTGAGATACTTGTTATGTAGAAATTCAAAATTTCTGATAGAGTTTGTGGTTATGTATATTCGACATCTGACATTTGTCGTTTTATGACCAAAGTGAAAGCAAATGTCACCAATCTTAAAAACCAAAAAGTTACCAAAAACAGTTTAATAATAGAGGATTTTATTACCAAAAACAGTTTAATAATAGCCTCCATTATTAAACTGTTTTCGGTATCATAATGGACCTATTATTAAATCAAAGTAGATAAACATTTTTATTTACAGGCGCCCTTCGTAGACGAAGCAGAAAATGTTTAGAGGTGAATGGCGGTATTTTTGAACATTTATTATAAGAACGCTATGATTACCAAAACGTTAATGTAGGAAATTTTGTTTATTTTCAATTACGCTATAACTAGAAAAAAAAATAAAAATTGGATAACAACATTTGAGTTTTTTTACATTATTTTCACGAATACAATACACTCCTGGAGTTTGGTCCCTTTCACCCGACTCACCCTGTATACCTACCCCTCTTTACTATTTCTTCGTCTTCTTCTTCTTCTCCGGCCTTTATTCAACCCACTGCTGGGTGTAGGCCTCCCCATCCTCTTTCTTTTTTAAAGAATTCATGGAAATAATCCGAAAACTATTGGTTGCGTAGCGGAGCATTGCGGACGGTGGCCAAACGGTATTCGTAATCCAGCACAATCCGCGCTGGTCAGTACTCGGATGGGTGGACCAATATAGTGGCATATGCAACCGGTCGTGCTTCGGAGGGTACGTAAAAGCGTCGGTCCCGGTTGTCATACGAACATCTTTGACATCTTTGTAGTAGAACTTCTCTTCTCTGTTCGACGGGTTAGCCTAGCCTCCTGTCCGGCATACGTGCAAAGAGGGCTCATGGAACCTACTTCATTGTAAGTAATTAACAGGCCATTGGCTTATATACAGAAGAAGAAGAATACCACAACTGAATATTCCATCATCACTAACTTTTTCATCTATGAAATGTGGATAAATAAATTGATTTTCAGTAGCATAATTGTTATGGCTCCTAACTTTTAAGAATATTATTAATAATCCAAGTTCAATTAATAAAAATAAGGGGGCGAATCTATCCTCTTTAGATCTAACATACGCACCCATACTAAATTGAACAGCCCTACAGAACGCTTGTAGACTTAAGAATTAATATCAACTAACGAAATTAACTGTTTTACTTGGTTTTAACTACGTGACGAATTTGAATTGTAACTTCAACTAAACTAATCCAAAAGGTAACCTGAACTGATTATTTATTCATTATTCGCTCCAGCGAGTCTCGACAGCTGTTGCTCATTGCTCGATTAACCTGTCAAGACATCAATCAGAATTAAACATATTAGAAATGTTTTTCAATAAACGAAGGTTTGGAGAAGACCTAAGAACTTCGTTCAGTATTGATAAACTAATTTTACAGGTACACACACTAATAATAAAATAATTAAGCGACAGAGAATTATCGGTAGACAGTAAATGTTAAGAAACTTAGTAACAACAAGAGAAACTCCTATTTATATATTTTTTAAGTAATACTTCACAATAATAATCTCCAAATATATTCAAAAAATTCTCTAAATCAGGTTACAATTTTCATCTAATGAACATATTCATACCGCAAAAGAATGTTTCGAAAATAATAAAAAAAAAACTAAATTGAGCCATAAACTAGTACAGCTTATTTCCAAAATGTATATAAATGAGAATGCTAACGAATTTTTCAATAAGATTATTTTTTCAGCAAAAATCTATAAATAACCACAATCTTCATAAAAGTCAGCAACAACATCTGAAGAAGACCTGCATATAGAGAACTAGAAATTTTTTAGAGAAGAAATCACTATAGCAAGAATTAGATAGATACGCCACACAATAAGAATCGGGAAAAACAGAACAGCTAGAAATATTTGAAGCACAGACACAGAGGTAACGAACAAGATGTGCCCAACAACGATAATACAATGAGACGATACAAGATCTTACGAGCTTATCAATCGTGGAGAAGGTCAACGTCCACCTAGGGACACGAAAGCCAAGATAGATAGACAAACAATCTTTCCTGACGGTCTACATATTCTACAAATCTGTCACTTCTTCTTTCAATGCGTTTTGTATAATTAATCAACTTTATGATTTATCTTAGACAGGTATTAAAAATACCTACGCTTTAAGAATATTTCACCTTTTTTAAATACAGTCACAGAGGGGCCTTCATCTGCTTTTCTGGTAGCCAACGTTAGCAGAAATCTTACATTTCCAAGATTATATTATATCAAATTGTCTTACTAATTAATTGCTTAATTTTGTAATTACTTTCAATAGGCAGTTCTAACAAATAAATTTAACAGGTTTCACGCATCCTTAGTTACAGGTAGCTGTAGCTGATGGACGATGAATAGTGGAATCTAGCTGTTATTCAATGTTTCTACGATATCCTACCTAAATTATATATTATGTAAATATTCATTTGCGTGTTTTAGTATATAAACTAAAAAGTGTTTAAGCGTTGGGACTACCAGTGTGCAGTAATAACTTTTCCTCATATTTTTAAATTTAATAAGTTATAATACCTTGGCAGTAACATATGAATCTGCTTGTTGAAACCGCAACAACCAGAATTTTAACACAGCAAATTTGAATGTCAGTTGTGTGATGATCTATAAAATTAATCTGACATAAAATTTCGTTCCACACCCCAAAATAAATGATCAAACAATTCAGCCTTGTGCGTTGATATCTTCAGGACTATAACTAAATTTAATCGTTATATTTTGACTATTTCCCAAGGAAAGATTGATCTAGCACGGTTAGAAACCGAAACAGCAAAAAGGAATACGAAGTGTTCGAACATTACAAAAGTGTGAAAAAATTAGGACCGGCGGATTACAAGATACATGACTTATGAGACTAAAAATAATACGAAAAGTATTATAATAGGAAACTGCGTCAGTGTGGTCCAGTGGTTAAAGCACTAGGCTCCGGTGCGGAAGATCGGTAGTTCAAACTACTGACTCGATGCCTGACAGGCGGCCTACTCAGTCGCTTTAAATAATTGCGTACCTGCGTTCGAATGAACAAGTGGTAATAAAGCGGTTTTCCAATGTGTGCTGCTCCACACAGCACCACGTGTCAATAATTTGATGTGCGAGCAAGGATACGGGACCTGCTTTTCCGCCTTGCAAGCTAAACCACTTCATGGGGTTTAGAGACTAGCCGTTATTATTATAATAGGAACGGTAAGTTATAACGCATGTCAGACCTACAGCTGGAGCTATTAAAAAAAGGTGAAACACACAGAACAGTACGAAAATGATTTACATATGCAGTTTCTAGACGTCTAAAAGAGTTATTGTTTCTTTTGTTGGCGACGCAATTCTTTACCATTGCTCATCATTTCCTTCATTGTATCTATCAGTACTTTATTTTCTTCCTTGTCCTGGTTATACGTGTTTTTCCCTAAGTTCCCTAAGTTTCCAGATTGTTTGAGTGGTCTAACTGCCTTGCGTTCCTTGTTCGCATTTTCCTTTTTTCTATTATTTCTGTTTTCCATCTTCAGCTTCACAATTTTTCAGTTTTTTAGCCTGTTCTACAGATCTAACTGTCTTTTTACTCCTATGAAAGATTTCCATTTCTTCATTGATTTACCGTTTACCATCTTCAGTTGAGCATCTACTTCGTAATTATACCTTAGGCAGCCGCAGGGCTACAGAACTAATACACGGCGCGGGATAGAAAAATGTTCTTATTTTTAAGTAAGTATAGCTTTTCTAACTCAGTACGTTTATTGTATTTATCGATTTTACACCTAACGAACTTCTAACTTACGCAATGTGAAATTTTGGCTGTTAAATCCCAAACTTCTGGAGAAAAGAAATTGAAACTTAAAATTTTTTAGACGCGAAACGATTCCCTGCTTGGCAGGGAACACAATTTACAAATATGAAAGCTGTAGATAGCGTAATAAAGTTTTCTGTATGCTTTTATGCTCATATTCAACAAATATTGATGAACAGAACCTGTAACATTGACAAAATAGTTCAGCCATTTTTAGTAGGAAAGTGCTCTCAAATCGAAGTTGAAAGTGCTCTCAAATCGAAGTTGAAAGAAAAAGAAATGGTAGAAATAATAAAAATGTTACGTCAACAGACATCTAGACATATCTGGAAATGTTAGCTTCTTTGTGAGTTGGTAAAAGTGACCATCAAACAAAGAGATGTGCTTCTTAAAATATGAATTCTAATAGTTCAACCTATTTAATGACTTCCCAATACCAGCTTTAAATTAAATTTTGTTTCATTTATAATTAATTTGGCGTTTTAAAAAAATTATATAGTTGCGCAAAATATATACGGTAATATATATTCATTTTATTCCAACCATTCATCCATAATCGATTTTCTTCTACCATTACGGTACAGAGTCCTTGTGGCAGAGTTTCCTCCACTCGTGTCGATCTACAGTAATCCTCTCTGCTTGTCTCCACTCGTACCCTTTCTCTTGCAGCGCCTTAACTACTTCGCTGTTCCAGGTTCTCTTTGTTGTTTGATTACTATCAGTCTAACTTACATTTTCTTTTAATTTGCGGGTGTTTATAATTCGTGAGAGGCGGGGATGGCTCAGTGGTAAGAGCTTTCGATATAATAATCCAAATGTTTCCCGGTTCGAATAACTCCAAGGGCCAAAACATTTTTCTAATTTCCCGGTTGGTCGATACTAAGTCCCGATCCCGGAGGCCGGTTAAGTACGGGTACGTACCAACACGGTAACCCGCAGAGTCAGACCCTGTTGTGCATTGCACAAACTAGCTTAGCCTTAGCTCACGCCAAAGCGATGGCCCTATAAGGCCTGTGAAAGCTCCATAATAAATAATAAATAAATAATTCGTGTATATCAAATGTCCGCCATGGCTATCTAAGAAGTGTCTTATGTCAAAAAGATCCACCCAAGCACGTTTACATTTAATGCATGTGTTTCTATTGTTGTTATTTTCAAAGTTTACACATGTGTAATGTTTCTATAAATACAACCGTTACATGGTATTAATACTCGCGGCACTCGTGAGTAAAGGAATAATATACCAAAAGAGATTCATAGAACAACTTAAAATTTTTAAAACGTAATTACTTGTATAAAATTAGGTACCGAATTGAAAATTCTACCCATATTTAACATAATAATTCAATTCACCCACATATATGGTGTTACGGAAACGGCATGACGCTTGAAGCTGCAAATAAAATTATGGTAATCAGGTTTTCTGTACTTCACTTCACCAAGCTCAACAGTCTAAAATTTAATACATTTTATAGGGTAGGTACGGTCTCAAAGTCAGGAAAAATCTTACCTGAATACCTTTTAATGTATCTTAATATCCAATAGAATAACGACAGTAATAATACAGAATGTTTCAAAATTCTATCCATTTTCTTTAGGACATATGTTAATCCAGTACATAGCCATTCCTGGTGTTACATGAAAGAGAGGACCTTATAACTATGTGATGCGGTTGTAAAATAAGATTTTAGACTATGTTTTCTAAAATTACTTTCATAGGATAGATACTTTTGAAAATAAAGTAGGGTAAATCTGCATTTCAAGTGTGTTTTATTATAGTTATGGACTTGTCAGAAAAAGCTTGGTAATAATACAGAATGTTTCAAAGTAGCGCATGTTAATCCACTACGACATTCCTGATATAACGTGAAGGGTGAACCCTGTAACTGTGATGAGCCTGCAAATAAGATTTTAGTTTTAAAATTGCATGATTATTTAATACTGCACCACACTCTGAAATATATGAGCGTTTATTATAAGATATCGGTTTGAATTAGATTTTTGACTAGTCATCTCCATAATTATTTTATCAGTTTTTAGGTTTTCATTCCCGTGAATGAAGGTTAACAATAATTAATTTTTTTTATACAGATAAGTAGGACGATTACGAAGAAGTTCTATTCCGAGAAAGTTGGACCGCGCTATAGATTTGGGCAGTGAAGGGACTACGTGGGACTGTCTGGAACTACATGGAAGCAAAGAAAAGGACAACTCAGATAAATGAGGTAGGTCCCACGACGTTGAAAGGCGTTCCAAGGGCCCAAGACACCTATATGTGAGTTTTTTGTACTTTTCACAGCAGCACAGCCAGTAGTTAAAACTCAGACAGGCAATTTACAAAATAGAAGCTGTTACGCATCGAATATATATATTTACCCAGCAACACGATCAACAAACCCCTTTTTGGGGACTATTTCGGTATTAATTTGCGGATACTTCTAGACCTGAAGTGAAAGTGAACGTATCCTATGTTGCTCTCTATGGATATTCTTGTTATTCTACCCCACCTCTGCGCTTACGAATGCTATCTAGAAGCTTAGTATATTAGAAATGTCATCAAAATTTTCATGAACTCAAAATTCTGATTCATATCACCCCAAGGAACAGATTTTATTTTGTAAATTGCAATGCCTTTTATACTCGTAACATCATGCTCCGGGAGTGTTCGTGTTTTAGTGACGGCAATAGCGAAACATCGTCCAATTTTTCAGAAGCGGCGGTGTACAATACCGAAGAATTAATTTAGGAGCTGTTATTTCGCGAAATAGCTTTTAGGTACTTGTTTTATTATGCAGTTTTATAAACCATGTTTTTGAACTGGTTTTGAACAACATATAGGATTGCTTCAGCGTCTTACTTTTGGGTTTTTCGCGATAACCGAAAAAAATTGTATGTGTTACGAGTTTGAAAGGGTATAATCACAGTTCTTGTAGTAATGAATTACTAATTTGAACTGATTATTCTTTAAATTTCTGTATCAACAATCATTTTGAACTAGCTATAAGCATTTTAAACAATAAACTGCAAATGAGTTTTACCTGAAAAATTCCAAAAGGTATTTTCTGTATTTTATAATTTATGCTCTTGGTGAGCAACAAAAAATTATTTAATTTAATATTCAAAAATACCGAATTAAACGAGAATTCAGAAATACGGTTTGGAGTTCGTTGTTTGGTTCTGTATTTTATCTATGCGTGAATTAAAAAGCTGGCTGTGCTGCTGTCCATTATCAGGACCATTTTAATAAATTTAACTTAGAGAAAAATGAACTTTTTTTAATTTCAGTGTTAGGCGCGCTATTTAAAAAGTTTACGACATATAATGTCCAGTTCAGTAATATGTGGGTGGATATTCTTAAATTCGTACAGCACCTGAGATACATCGCGTAGAAATAGTTGCCTGTTGGTCACCTTTCCTTGGTAGATCTATGGTCGCTGAGCATTACTGCTCTGGTACATCTACCATAAGAAGGCTTGCAGAACTCGATTGCTACAGAGGCAGTTTTTGTAACTGTGGCTGTCGTCGGTCGTACTACTGTACCAAGCAGCGTCCTTAAAGCGAGCTTGTGAAGTGCTTCGCAAGATGGGGTGCTAACATCCCTGATGAAGCAAATGGCCTGAGAATCGATGCGTTCTTGTTCCGATCCATTGTTATGGTGACAAGATTGTTGAGGGGAGTAGCGGGATAGCTTGATGGGATCCGCCTGGACTTGCCAAAGGGTACACTTTTCTCATCGATGATAAAGGTACTTGTTGGTTTTAAGGTTAAATTATCATTATGGCGATAGGAGGGATGTATTTTTGGGTGTGTTCATGGTCCAATTATGGCTGCACATGCTTTCCTTAAAAAGGGTTCTGCTTCCTTTTTCGGTTTTACTACACCTTTATAGAAAAATAAAGGATAAATGTAACGTATTTCACTCTTCAGTACTAAGTTTGAAATGGTTCATTATATATTTCACTTCATATAAGTATTGTTGAATTCGATATGCTACAAAAAAGCCTCAATATTGAAGGGCACGTGTTTGCCATCGGAGTTTATGTTTCTTTCTATGTGTTGATAACTTTTAGTTACGTTAGGACTGTCCCCCTACAATTTACTAACTGTAGATTTGATATGAAAACATTTGAAAGAATGCAAATTTCTGATTATCGAGTTTGACTTGCACATATTTTGAGAATTGATTCTTTATTTTGTCCTATATTATAATATGGAATGCAATTCCTATCCATTTTATTAACACACCTGCAAGCAAACACTACACTTGCACCAGCTAATTGTAAGATTACCTTACCGATAATATACGTAACAAGATTCAAACTGAATTAATTCTTTAAATCCTGTACAGTGTTGTTCACTAACTCTTGTTTTTGACGCTGTGTTTCCGTTGGCGACACATCAGAGCTTCTTTCTGAATTTTTGCTGTTGCTGTAGAGGAAACACTTCCATGGAACAACATTACATCGCGAAGTAAGAAACAGTATTATTGTTAGCAGAAAAATGCATTCGTTACTTCTGATTAATGCAGTTACACCGTACCATTCGTAACCATTAAAAATGCCACAGCATCTATACAATGTTTGAAATTGTGTTTCCTATAGGGTGGCAGGAGGGGGTTTGATAATACTTTACAGTTGTAACGTATTTAAATATGAGAAAAATATTCTGCAAGAATTGAAAAGATATTCAAGTATCGAGGACATTTTCCAAGCGCTACTTTTGTCTTCGTATACATCCTTGAATGATTTTGTAATTATAACGTAAACACCGTCGCGATATTTTTGAAATTGAGTGGCTGCCACATTTTGACATCGGATCTATCTTTACGAGAGCGTTTAGTTATGTACTTAGTGTTTGCCCTTTTGAAATTTCAAATACTTGCTTTTGTAAGTATGATTGTAATACTATGCTTTACTTACAACGTATTAGCACCCAATATTAATTTCCTTTGATATTTCAGATTAATGTTTTAGGATGCAAATTTCGGTTACGGTAAGTTAATTATAGTAAACTGAAAATAAGGTAAAGGTAAGTACAGTTTTTTTAGAATTATATTTTTATTGTATAACTTTGTTTATGTCTATGTATTTTTAAATAAAATCGTTATTGCTTGCGTTCTGTTTTCGCGATTTTATTACTATTTTACTGTTTTAATTAGTGATCCTGCGACGGTTGCTTTTATAGTGAAGTGTATGGTTTATGATTTATAAGTTAAACTATTTAGTGCACGTAGTACTCTCATGGTAAGTATTACAAATATAAGTTTAACGATGTTCTTTCAGATTAATAAAATCTTTTCAGGCAAATATTTCTTATATTTTAAAATTTTCTTTATTTTAATATTTCTTACACATTTACTTTTCTGGTAAATATTTTTACAGGTAAATATATTTTCAGGTAAATTTTTCAGGTAAATATTTTTACTTTCCCATACCTTATAGGTATAGGGTAAGTATTGAAATCATGAAAATTTTCGAAATCGAGATTTTAACGGATATATCCGTTTTGGGTCTCTAGGAACCCAAAAAAGTGGTTTTTAAAAAATGTCTGTCTGTGGGTGGGTATGTACGTACGTATGTACGTATGTGACGCTCCTACAGCCGAAAGTATTGTTCCGATTTTGATGCGCTTTGGAATGCGGGGGTGTATCGAAAATTCATCGAAAAAATAAGCTTTTCAAAAAAATCCGAAACCGGAAGCGGAAGTTACGCATGTTTTTTTGGTATCACTTTTTTTGTGATTACAATTTTGAAACTTTTATCGCGGATAACGATAGAGGGTCATAAGACAAATCTGTTAGTTTTTTTGCCGAACTCGCTAGCTTTAAAATGAAGAGCGCTATGATTTTTTGAAAATTTTGAGTTTAACGCCCAATTACTCGAAAACGGATGAATCGATTCAAATGATTTTTATTTTCTGAATAGTATATGAAGGGTAAAATGAGGTGATATAAAAAGTTTTTTGAAAAATTATAAGGGGCCTAAATTAGGAATTTTCAAAATTTTGGAAATTTTCAAAAAATTATTTCTCAAAAACTGCTCCAAGGAATTTTTTTAAATTTCATATGTCGATAGACCTCGCAAGGGGCTATCGATATGTTTTTTGAAGAACTCCGTAATTTGCCTGTGGCGCCCTCTACGAAGCTTGGAAGTTTGAAACTTCAAACTCCTTTAATTAATAAACGAAAAAAGATAGGAAGCTGGGGTTTTCACTGAATCGCTCAGTACGTAATGGAGCATATGAATATGCAAAGAAATATTACACTCGTGGATATATGTAAGCGCACCGGCCCCCTTCCCCCTCTTTTTTAGAAAATATATTTTTTTTTATTCTAACGGTTGTTATTTGTTTGCGTCAAAGAATCTTTTTCCGCGAAAATAAAAAAATCGATTTTTTATGCCCTACAAAATATAATTTCCAGGGACTTAGAAAATTTTACCTCGGTAGCAATAGCGATTGGTACTAGTTAGACCGCGTGACGGCCTAGCGGTACGGACAGCCCGGTTGGTTCAGAACCATTGCCATACTGTCGCGCTACATTCATTTCTTTAACCGGTATTACAACAACAAGTTATAAATTATTTATAAAAATTTTGTATTTAATACTTAATTTGATATATATAATTATTATTTATATATATATATATATATATATATAATTTGAAATAAAGATGATATGAACAGTTTCCAGTATGGGAAAGTCCAGGGAGGCAGTCGCGTCCACTTATTATTCTATATCATTACTTTCAGCTTAATATTTTCTAACAGGTTTTTTTTTCAGGTAAATATATTTTAGGTTAATATATTTTCAGGTAATTTTTTTATATGTATATTTTTTCAGGTAATGTTTGTTTCAGATAAATATACTTTCAGGTATTTATTTTTGTCAGGTAAATATATTTTCAGGGTTATTATTTCTTGGAGGTTTAAATTTATTCGCTAATATTTTTTTCCAGATCATATTTGCTTACAGGTTTATATTTATTTTTGGCAAATAAGTTTTTCAGTTAAATAGTTTTTTCATGTAAATATTTATCAGGTTATATATTATCAGGTAAATGTTTTATTAACGTTAATATTTTCTTATACTAAAATGTTCTTTCAGGTCAATATTTGTTTCAGATAAATATACTTTCAGGTACTTTCTTTTTCGGGTAAATAGACTTTTAGGTATTTATCTTTTTCAGGAAAATATATTTTCAGGTTATTATTTCCTTTCAGATTAATATTTTATATCTTGTTAATATTTTCTTTCAGGTTAATATTTTCGTTCAGGTTAATATTTTCTTTCAGGTTAATATTTTTTTCAGGTTAATATGTTCTTACAGGTTATTACAGGTAATTTTTAGCTAAAAAATTTTAAGGTTAATATTTTGCTTGCAGTTTTATATTTATTTTGGGCAAATATTTTTTTCGCGTAAATATTTATCAGGTTATATATTATCAGGTTATATATTATCAGGTTATATATTATCAGGTTATATATCAACAGGTAAATGTTTTATTAAGATTAATATTTTATTACACTAAAATTTTAGTGTTTTACAGTTTACAGCAATGTCGAAAAAGGAAAGGGAATCATTATCTACCCTGTACTAGATCTTCTCAAAACCATAAACACTTGAAGATAAGGTAATATAATCTACTCTAAATCATACACATTAGGTTAACATTTTTTTTAAGTGAAAGGTAAAATTTCTTTCTAATCTTTCTAATACAGTTCGTATTATACAGGCAGTTGGAAAAGGAAGTATGTAGGTACTATTGCTAATGTTGTTATTAGTGACGTTTGGTTTTCGATTAAGTTATTCCTAAAATAATATTGTATTTAATGAAACTTTACCAAAAACTTAAAAAAATTGAAGTTTAACAATGTTATTCTATTTTATACATCACCATTCGCTTGAAGTACCGTATATTTGCTAATTTAGATGAAATTGTGCCTGAATTAATAAGAAACTCATCAGTAGTGCACATTTAACTCCGAAAACTTGTACATAAGGAGCCGGTATAATATAATAATTGTATTCTTATGGTGATTGAAACATTCGCTGCCTATCTAACTTTGCAAATCCCATTTGAAATATAAGAAAAAACAGTAAATATACATATATGTATATTAATTTAACAAACCTTTCAGGCCCGTTGTTTTATAATGTTTTTCCATTCTTTACGGTTTCTTTCTTTTTCTCTCCAGTTCTGTACTCCTTTCTGTTCCAAATCTTATTATAGCCACCTTCACTATTTTTCAGATTCGTAGCCTACCCTGGGGATCTACTGAGATCTAACCGTCCTTTTAATCATCCGAAAGATTTTCGTTTCTTCCTATCTTTTCCGTTTGCCATTTTCATTTGCTTCATAATTATACCTTAAGAAGCCTCAGAGCTACAAAATTAATAGATAATGCCACTATAGCATTTTAAACACAAAAACGCTTCTCTAACTCAATATTTTCGTTGTACTCGATTTTACACTTAACAAACTTCTAACTTAGGTATTGTGAAATTTTGGCTGACATCAATACCAACCTTTTTGTAAACAAAAATATGTTAAATATTTTGTGACGCAAAACAGTTTTTAATTTATATAATTCCCTGTTTGAAATCCAACATAATTTGCCAGTATAAAATCTGTACATAGAGTAATACAGTTTTTTTGAATGCTTTTCTGCTCAACTTTGACGAATAATGGTGACCAGAACCAGTAACACTGACGCAACAGTTCGGCCTTTTTTAGATAGACGTTCTTAAATACAAGTCGAAAGAAAACGAAATGGTAGTAGAAGTAATAAAAATTATAACCCAACGGGCATCTGGACATACCTGGTAATTTTAGCTCTCTTGTGAATTGGTAAATGCGATCATGAAGCAAAGGGATGTGCTTCCGAAAATACAAATCCGATTTCGACTTATGCTATGGCTACTAGAAGTATTGGAGTTAAGTCAAATGTTTTAGCCTGTATAGTATAATTAATTTAATATTTTTAAAAGATGTGAATGGATGTGCAAAATATATGCATTGTTAACTATATATTCATTTTATTGTAAGTATTATACTAAGTATATAATTTTATGTCTATTCAATGATTAAAATTACGCGGAATTACTTTCCAAGCAATGCACTAGTACCTACA
>JABXWE010002339.1:0-60083 GCA_014611495.1 Limonius californicus | reverse complement strand
TTATTAATTTTTAATCATCACGAAGTAGGTATTAAATTATGATTGTTCGTTGCTAATTAATCGATTTTTAACCCTTATATAGTTATTCAATTACTTGGTTAACTAACAATTCGTTCAGTATCCTTAAAATGTGAAGTAATTGCTTATCTAATTAATTGATTAATCAATAAAGTTTTAGTAATTTGTAACAGATCAGAGGCAAATTTGAACGCGCCTATCCGATTAATCAATTTTCTGATTTCTTTACTGTTAGTTCATTAGATCATATCACATACACCATACACATCCCATACACCACATACCATCTGATTCTGGATCAAAAATGGAGCGATAAAGTCTTATACCAATTTGCTGTTAACCTCATAGATAAGGAGTTATTGGCAGTCTTAAGTTGAATTCCGGGTTCCTCATCGTGCGATATTTTTATGAAATGATGATTTTTAACTTTAACAAAAGGTATCACTAATCTGTAATTGTAGTCATCATACCCTTGGTTTACCCAGAACTTCCATCCGAAGTTTAAAGCTTCTGCAATGCTTGAGTTTTTCAAAATGTTGCAACACGTGCAATACAAATTTCACATTTTAAAACAAACGTAGTTTTTTTATTTTAAGTAATTTGACTTTTAATGACATTTCTGTGGCAATTTGCTGATAAAAAGGCCGTGTTTAATTCTCTCTGCACTAATGATCTCAGTGTTACCTTCAGTTTAGTTTGATTTTTGTTTATTTGTGTTAAATTTCCCAAATTAGCGTCATGGAGTACAGTTTTGTGGAGTACGCAGACATGTATTTGGTTTTAGGGGAATGTCGTAGCAATTTTAATGCTGCTGCTAATTTGTATGCCGAACGGTATCCAAACAGAAGACATCGAAATAGTAATGTTATTCGACGATTGGATTAACGAATGCGAGAAACTGGAAGAGCTGCACCCACTTCAGTAGCTGACAGAGGCCATTCTCATCGAGTATTGTTACCGCTGGTTGAAGAAAATTTCTTAAATGTAGTCGAAAATGAATCAGAACAAAGTACCCTATCCATTGCCAGAATGTTTGATGTTTGCTAAACAGTTCATCGCTTATTACAGGAAAATGGCTTGCACCAGTATCATTATCAACGAGTACAGGGACTATTACCAGAAGACTATCAGCAAAGAGTCAGATTCTGCAGATGGTTACTTCGTGAGCAAGAAAGGGATCCTGGTTTTATTGGACATATCTTGTGGACTGATGAAGCTACGTTCACCAGAAATGGAACATTTAATATCCATAACATGCACCTATGGACCTATGAAAACCCCCAGGCACTGTACCAAACAAATCATCAAGTTTGGTTTAGCGTTAATGTGTGGGGTGGTATTACTGGTAATAGGCTTATAGGCCCACACATTTTGCCTGATCGCCTAAACGCAAACAATTTTGTTGAATTCTTAGACACCGATTTTAGAGATCTATTAGATGAAGTACCATTAGATTTAAGAAGAAATATGTTTTTTCTAATGGAAGGTGCACGAGCACACCAGGCAGCACCAGGAATACAAACACGAGAATGGTTAAATCATGAATTTCCAGAATGACTGATTGGTTGTGGCAGTCCTTGGCCACCAAGAAGCCCAGATTTAAGCTGTCTTGATTTTGTCTTGTGGGGAACATTAAAAGCATTTGTGTATGCAGTGGAAATTAATACTCGAGAGCAACTTCAGCAACGAATAAATGAAGCAGTTATAATGATTCGACAAAACAATATGCTTCAAAATCTAGAAGGCTGCATAATACGTATGTGTATGAAATGCATAGAAGTTGGGGGTAGCCACTTTGAGCAATTGCTGTAATTTACAAAATAAAAAACTTAAAACGTAGTCGATATTTCTTTACTAGTTATGTACTATTAATGCAAAAATGCAAGCAGCAAATTAAAATTAGAATATTACCATGAAGGAGATCTAGTATGCCTGTATACAATCTCCTTAGGTTCCATATTAAATGAAGTACGTTGCTATGTGAATCGCAGGCGACTTACCACACAGCTCAGTGCAACTGCCCACACAGTGTTGCTAAGTTTACAAAACTAATTAAGAATTCTTCAGAAATTTTCGAGCAAAACGGTTGTAGAATTTTTTTCTCAGTTTTTGATTTAGAATCGTGTGATGTAAATATTTTCTTCCATTTAAGATTCATTCTGTATATTACACAGCTCCAGTTATAATGCTGTGATTTATTTAATTTTATTGCTTAAACTGAGTGTATCTATTTTACGTTAAATTGAAAATGTTTGTATGCTCTATAGTGGAGTTATGGGTTAAATCACTTCAACGAAACCATAAAACGAACTCTGTAGGGTATAGTATGCCAAGAAACTTTCGTTATGTTTTATGAAATAGTTACCGTATCTACCTTGGTGTAATATAGTGAATACTAACCAGCACCAAAATAGTTACAACTAATAATAATTCTTCTGTTATCTAAAAATATATCAAAGTTAATGCACATTATTAGAGGCAGTTTTACTTCATATTCTGATTTGTGAAAAGAAAGTTTTCTCCTGCTATTTCAGCCGCTTTTCCACATATTTTTTTAATATATTACCTAACAGAGACAGTCAGTCGCCCAAAAACCGCTAAATCATACTTACAGCAGTCCGTTTATTGATCAGAACGCGCATATCAAATTTCCCCAACTACTTTCACATTAAAGCTGTACAATGAAGCACTTCCTGCAAGCTACGTGCGGAGACTGTCGATTTTTTCCCAAAATTTAGTTAATTTTCGTCCCCTTCATAATGTATTCCAACAGTACTCAACTAAGTTCTACTTGTTTATCATCCCCTTCGTGCAATCGTCCTATTGAAGCCTAGAGCAAATACAGGGGTGTTACCATCTAATTCCGCTGCATTTAGTTGTTAGCTCGTTCAGCAAGGATGTGGGCTCGTCATAAAATGGAAATAAAACCCCGAACACAATCGAGAAATCGCTGCCGGGAACAGCGGCGCGCCCTTCTGCTAAAACGCTCCATTTGTAAGGAATTTGTTGTGTTTACTTAAACAAAATGTTTGTTTTAAAATATTGCAAGCATAACACACGGGGGCGAGTGTTTCCGCCGGCGTCTGCCCATCTCCCCACGTTGACAGCTAAGGGATGGAGAGGTCAGGCGGGAGCCCTTCGAAATTTGTCACGAGCAACATGCTAAATGTCGCAGACAGATATATGATGTGCTCTTGAGGAAGCAGCTTTGATAATGTGGATACTTGGATTTTTTCAGGCTGGTCTAAAAGGCGCCGATGCTTCAGAATGTGAACACATTTTAACCATGAGAAATAGACAGACTCACCACTGAGTAGAAAATATGGGAAGCTTCGGGCACTTTCTGGTATCCATTAGGCAATATGAGTAATCTGCAAAACAAATTTAGCATTAATAAGGATTTATATTCAAGCTGTGTATAAATCTAAAATTATCATGTTTTACATAGATATAATAAGATAATTCCTTTTAATATATAGGGTGCAACTGAATGATTTTTCCAAACTTTAGGGGTAAATTAATGATAATTGTTGTAAACATTATCTGGCAATAATTAGAAAGTGTTATAAATATCAAGTACATGGCCTTGGTAAAATGCGGGCATCACAGCGTGTTATTATTATTGTGTATCATGTTGAAAACTTCCAGGTATATCGATAATCAAATGAAAATAATGTAGATGCGATGTTAGCAGTAAGCTAAGTTCGATTTGTATAATAAATTAATAGTTGCAGTTTTATTTGATATTATTTTAATTTATACGTTGTAGATATTGTTGGGCAGTGTTTAGCCCTATTAAATGCAGGTACATGACAAAACTAGATTGTCGTACCTACATTAAGTCTCTTCGTATACATCCAAATACTGATCGACATTTTGAACTTTGAACATTAGATAACAGTTAGCACGAGCAACTTTAGGACGTCCAAACTTCCAGGGAATAATTCTATTGATATAAATTATAGTTTGAAATGCACACCACACAGTATTTTACTTTATAAGATAGTTAACATAGTGAAGTTGTACGTTTTTAACTGGAGTTTGATAAACAAAGTTTTAAGTGTTCCCATAAGAAATCGCACATGAATTGCAGTCAGGGGAGCGTGGAGGTCCTGCTGTACTAATTCAATAATCAGGATAATTGGTATTCAAAAATTCTAGTGCAGTAAGACAAATATGTGCAGGAGCCCCATCAGGCATGAACTATAAATTACGGCGCTTTTCTAATGGGCTCCCTTCAGCAATACTGCTAATTCTTCTTTCAAAAATTACCTATAATTTAAACTATTAAGTGCTGGCGGCAAAACCACTGGTACAATCGAGTAAACATTACAGGAAAATGTTTGTTGATGTCTGGAAGGTGTTATTGCGTGTGGATTAGTACCAGCTATTGATGATTACTGTTAGTATTCATTATTAAATTTCCTGAAAAAGTTGCCTGGTCGTTAAAGAGGACGTGTATATAAAAATTGGGAGCATTGTATTGTTCTAAAAACCATTGATACAATTGTAATCTCTGTAGAAAATCAGCCTCAACAGAGCTTCCACTTGTTGTACATGAAATGGATGTAATAATTGTTCATGAAGAATTTGTTTAATGTGTAGCACCAACATCAAAAGCAATCCGATTTGTACTAGTACTAGGTTCAGCCTCAACTATCTGAAGAACGTCCTCCACTACAGCAATACTACAGACTGTTCAGCTGGAATTATAATCTGCAGATTTTGTAATAAAAAATCCCGATTTGAACTCGATAGTTCTATTTCCCAAAAGGACGCCCCCCCCCGTCTTCAATATATAAAACAAATAATACAAGACTCGGGAAGCAACAGCTATGAGGAAATGAAGAGAAAGGCCTTAGATAGGGGAAAATGGAAAGCTGCGACAAACCAGTCCCAGGACTGACGACCATGGAGGAGGAGTTCTATTTTCGACAATTATGAAATAAACATTCTATAAGAGTATATAATATTGTTTACACCTCACCTTTAGGCAATGGTATATTTTGAAACCATAAAATTCTACAGAGAATACGTTTTTTAGAAGATTTAAATCTATAAAACTTTTCAGATATAAATGGCGAAAAGAAAACATATGTAAAGTTCAAATGGTGTATATATAAACACCGGTAACATGCGAAAGAAAATGTCTGTCTTACTAAACTTGTCTATAAAACAAAAAATCTGCTTCCTACCCGTCGAGATACAAATTCCTGCCAAGGAAATTGATTGTAACGTCAAAACCGTCAATCCAACTTAACAATTTTGGGATACAATGTGTTTAAAAGTTGTTGGTAAATAATTTTCTATTTTAAACTAAAACAGTGCAACTAGTAACCAAGATTGTATTAATTAATAAGAACGTTTCGGGGATTTTATTTTGAGTCGCTGACAAATATTAACCAACTAATGGTTTATGCCTACCGCAAATGGATTACACCTTAGTTCTGAACTTCGTTTCTCAGGGCAAACAACTTTTGCTAAGTAAAACTGCTTGCTTAAATGAACGAATGTCTTCACTAAGTCATAGTGGCAAGCATAGACTTAGCACTTTATTAGTATATACATTTATGTAACTGTCGGAAAATAGACCTCCACTATTTTAAAGAGTCCAAGAAGAAACATAACTTACTTGCCAGTTTGCTGTAATCCTAATCGCAAGGGAATACAGCTGGGCGATATCACAGTGCAAGTCTCAAATTTACCAAAATCATTAAAGACTTTGAGTATTTGAAGTATCGAGGTATTAGGAAGTTCACGGGTTTCAAGTAGAATCGAGTATCGAATTGTCGAAAATATCGAAAGTATAAATTATTAAAAATTTCCGCTAACTAATTAATTCTTAGGAATGGTTTGGTTTTTTATTCTTCCTCAGTTTCTATAAAAACGACTAAATATTGTTAAAAAATAACTTACATTTTTGATTGAACTGAGGCTGAGGAACTCGCCTCCTGTGAGTGTGTAGGTTGTGGAGGACAAAGGCGCCTGATGAGGAGGGCCATTTCCAACGATAAATAATAATTAATTTTTATACAATGCTCTTATGCATGAAGTAAAAACTTTACTACATAGATTGCACGATTTTAAATAAACCGTAAAGCGATAAAGATGTACAGTCAACTCAACAACAGTATTTTGTATGGGTTTTTAAAGCTAAAGTAAATTATTTACTAAATACAATTTCCCAAGAACGGTTTACAGATTTATCAATAATATCAACAGAAAATTATATTACGAAAACTCTAGATATAAAAGACTTATTAAGAATTTTGTGGCGGTTAAAGCTATATATAATATCATATATACAATGTGAGTCTGCTAAGACGGATCACTTGATATCTCAGTCATTTGAAATATTAGAAAAGTTATTTTTGGTCAGATTGTAATAGGGAGTACCCTACTCATACACAGATTTTTTGGCTGTTGATACTTTTTAGAAACTGCATGCAAAGATAATTTTTCCAGTAATTTGAACTCGCGTACCAAATATGAAACATTTATTTTACACATTTTGTAGGAACTCTTACAGTAAACGATATTTAAAATTGAACTTTACAGAGAACAACGTTCCAAGCCATGATCAACATTAAAAAGTTTTAACTTTTGAAAAAAATTCTTTTATAAGTAGTTTCTAAATAATATTTAACCTTATCAGACAAGCGAAAAATATGTTTAATAATGTCTGTATATAGGTAGCATAGACATTGTCTATTATAATAATGTTTCTAGTATTTCATATTTCAGGTATAAGCAACCCACATAACCAAAAGATATCTAAAAGTTAAATACCAGGTCACCATCAGTCAACCAACCGTTAACTTGTAGGTTAACTATGTCAGAAACTAGTTAACTATAGAGCAACCTTAGGGCATCCTCAAGGACGGCAAGAAGTAAACCATAAAAGATGTCTAAAAGCTAAGCTTGAAAGTCAGCTACTGGTTAACCATAAAAGATTTCTAAACCCTAACCTTGAAAGTCATCGTTTGGTTAGCCATAGACGGTACCCAAAAGTTAAGCTGGAAAGCCATATTTTGGGCACCTTTTCGACGTACCTAAAAGTTAACCTTGAAAGTCGACTTTTGGGTATGTCCCCAGTATACTCCAAAGTTATGCTCTGTGGGTAACCGTTATACCATCTTTAAAGGATAACCATCTTGACGGTAAATAAGTGAACTGAGAATCATAACTAAAAGTTAACTGCTTATTCTGTCAAAAGATACCCTTTAAGTGAATCTGTAAGGCAAGCCTAGATTCTATCCAGCGAATATTACTGCGGGTTAAATTAAGATGATCATTTTATTTCCTATAGATTGAGTAAATACGTTAAAACGGTATTACTAACAACTGCTAGTTATTGTTAGACAAATATTTTAAATACATCAAATTATGTACTCACAAAGGGTATTAATTTTAGCCTTAATATCCACGACAGTGTTTTTGACTGCGACTTCTTAAGTCTTTCTGCGGGCTTCCGGACCCATACTTTCGTAGGGAATAAAATGTTCAGTTCTGTGGCAACATGTATGATTTTTGGCACCGCAACTGATAGTAAATAATAATTTGTTAACAAAACCCTTTGTTTTGCAAATGCTAATGGTTTAAGAAAGAAACCCCGTGAGATACAGAGCTTGTCCTATGCCGTCCAACCATCCACCCCTTAATAGTTTACGTTGTGGACCATTCCATATTCATGTTTTAATATTTATTGTAATATCATTTATAAAATAGAAAAACTATCACTTATGAACATGTTAAATGTTGTTGTTAAACCAACAATAGTAAATAACCGTAATGGAATTGCTAATCCCTTATTATACTTACCCTCTTCAAAATGCTTAAAGTAAATTCGGTTCTACTCGAAAGGCAGACAACGTAAAGTATCTATGACTAATCTATCAGCATTCTAGAATATTTTTGGATATTCTCAAATTTCTTTTCTTTCTTTTTGGTTGCGGATTTATTTGAACAAATGTCATAAGAATGTCACAAGAATTTAACCGCCACCCTTCACTTAATAGACGATTGTCTCCATAGTTAGCATTACAGGTAAATGGGGGATGCTCTATTTTTAACTACATATACTTACGTATATCGAGTATTTATACAAATAAATATATAAAAATGTCTTGAAATGACTTTCATAAATCTGTAGATACAGTTTTATGGGGGCGCGGAAATGTAACGTTAAACAAAGGCGCCTCTCACCCATGGAACGGTACTGGATTGAACAGTACCTTCCATAGCTTGTTTGTAATGTGTGAAATGTGATAGTATTTTTTTACAGTTTATTTTTATGTTTTACTGCAGTACCTACCTACTTACAATAAAAATATGTTATATATACTCAGTGACATGGAAATCGCAACACCAAGAAGGGGTAGGAATTTTTTGACCAAACTTGGCAGACACGCTTAATTACTAAAAATATACAATATACAAAATATAAATATATTTTTTTTTAATAATGGGTTGGTCCCCCCCTATTGGTTATACACTCCACCACTCTTCGTGGCATCGATTCTAGCAGATGGTCGATTTCCTCTTGAGGTATTGTGTTCCAAGCAACCTGTAATTCGTGCTGTAGAGCTTGCAGCGTCTGCGGAGGATGCAGTCTTCTCCCCCATAATGTCCCAAACATGCTAGATGGGCAAAAGATCGGGAGATCGGGGTGGCCATGGCAAGAGATTGACATTATCCTCTGCAAATCGGTCCATAGAACATCTTGCAATATGGGGAAGGGCATTATCCGGCTGGAAAAGTGGGTCTTCCAACTGCTGATGAAATGGAAGAATATGGGGTTCTACCACCCCATCTACATATCGCTGGGCACTCATATTGCCTCGGCCGAATAACAAACGGGACCTACTCCCATAAGTTACAGCAACCCACACCATAATCACCACAGTTTGGTGTACAAGCCTCGCAATAGAAAATTCAACATTGCGACGTTCCCCACGTGTTCGTCTGACCCTCATACGGCCATCATGCATCCCCAAACAGAATCGGCATTCATCACTGAACACCACCCTATGCCACTCTAGGTTCCAGTGCAGTCACAACCTACACCACTCCAAACGTTGCTGTCGGTGTTGAGCCGTTAGTGGTAACACAAGATGTGGTCGATAGGATAGCAAGGCGAAAGCTCTGATTCTGCGGTAAAGGCGATTAGCAATTTCTCTGAACGAAAAACCACCTTCGCGCAAACCAACAATCCGACCTCTGTCGAATTCGCTTGATTGGCGGTAATTTCCACGTTGGCGCACTCTAGGCATGATCACACCCTCAAAACAAACGATCAAAAGCGAAAATACTAAAGAACGGAACAAAATCTCGCAAACATACACCTGATAAAATTGTTAGAAAAAACTGAAAGAACTGTCAGATAAGCCATTATCACTTGATCCATATGAATGAAATTTTAATCGATTCCTACCTATTAGTAGTTAAACGTTTCTGCCAAGTTTGGTCTTGGTGTTGCGATTTTCACGTCACTGAGTATATTTCTAAAAGTCTAATGCTAAAAATACATACTTAGTGTATACCTTAGCAGGAATAATCAACATACCATAATATATGTTAAGGCGATTAATACAGTACTGCAACATACAAATACTCAAAAGAAAATTTCGTCACCAAATAGGTATCTTCATTTTATGTATACACCACATAGATCACAGATTTCTGGGTATTTTTTGTTATTCACCCAAATAATTGTTAGTATCTTTGATGCTTGTATTAGCTACAATACTTTTGATATTTCTATCTTTCTGCTCTTCAGTATATTCGATACTTTGACATCTTCAGTACATAGATTCCTTTATATTTCTGATGCTATAATACTTTTGGAGCTGCGTACTTGACATTAGTCAAAGTATGGATACTTTAAATAAGTATCGATACCTTGCTTAACCCTAGCCAGGATCCTATTTCTACACGCATTATTAATACTTCTAAATTTGCTTCTGAGTGCATGCCAAACAGTTTACTGCCTTTCCAAAATTTTAAATAGAGACTTCAATTGTAGACGTTCCTATTATAGGAATTTATAATTTTAATTTTTGGCTAAATATTGGAGGGACTTAGCCACCCTTATTTTTTGATAATTGGGATCGAATCCCCCCATTTCTCCCAATTTCCAAGGTCACTGCTAATGCTATATCATGTTATACATTACTGACTTTTCAGTTGTCGCCAAACGAATCAGTCTAAACCAAAAATGTTATCTAATAACATCAGTCTATCATTTTTATAAAACCGCTAGCAAGATAATCAGACTTCCTTCCAGTAATCGTCGCAGCCGCTCCACTTCAAATACAATAAAAGCAACGACTGTTTGCCGATGTAATATTTCACCTTCTATTTACCATGTCGCTACTGTGTGTTTAAATAATCCAGGTGTTGTGCCTTATAAGTACAATCTTTTATTTGTATTGCGTTTCGTTACAGCTTAACAAAGCCGGGTTTTTAATCGACGCGGGGAATTTATTGTGACGGATATAAACATTGATGGCGAACCCGCAGGAGACCTGCAGGAAGACCGGGAGCTGCTACCAGCAGTCCTGGCGTGAAAACGAGGGGTGCGAATCAGACACACATCAATTGCACCAACTGCAATCTCATAGACACATAAAAACGACGTACACGGCGTGGTATTTACACACCCGAGCTTTATTGCCGATATCCTGGTGTTTTGTAGCCGAATTTACGTACCTTAAATAATAACGGGACATTACCATATTACAAGATTTACGACCGCCTAAAACCCGGAACGTTACAAATGCTAAATGTTTACGTAGCAGAGCGATAAGCCAATTTAATGAGAAATATGGGTATATACGTTAGATAGGCATTAAAATTCAAATTAGTGGCTTGCGAAGGTGAAATATGAGGGTGGAGTCGACAAATAATTAACCAAATTAATATAAATTATTAACACAAAATTTCAGGCCACTCGTTCACCTTCCAAGGTTGTTCCGAATTTTTCGAATACTATTGCGCCGTAAAACCGGCCGAATTTAGATTTTAATTAGCGAAATTGTTCCATCTAAGCAAACCTGTTTGGGGAATTAGACTAACGCGTTTTTTGTCGCATTTTTACAACCATTTAGCTAGTCAGGCTGGTCGATTTATGGGAGTATGGATTTTATCTTAATCAAAGTTATAAATTACTGCAGTCTCCTTGAAGTGGAGATTTGTAAAATAGGAAGGGTGGAGTCCAAGCAATTTAGGATATGGAAAGATAATAGCCTTAAACTTTAACAACTAATTTGTAGTGTTTTTGCGAAGGTTTTTCATTGGTAGTGTAAAAGAGTGGTTTAAAATGCAGAAATAGTTTACGCTATTGCATATTGTTACTGCCCAAATAGTTTTAAATTATCTAATCAGTTCCACCGAAGTCCATGCGAGATGATTAAAAATAATCACATTGGTTTTACAAATGAGCCTTCTAATTAATATTTGAAATAAAAAGATGATTATTTAATTCCACACTTAAATATTTCAAATATGCATCTTTCATCAATAAACAAACAACGAAAACATGATGAAATAGAGGGAATGGAACTAAAGAAGAACAATAAGAACAATAAGAAGAGACTGAGGGGAAATAGAAATGAGGAAGTAGGAACAAGTGGACAGAATCAAGAAGAAATGTAGGCAGAAACAGCCACATATAGTGAAAAACAGAGAGTACAGAGATAAACTCGAAGTCATGGGAAAAATGTTGATATTTTCAGGGGGGCTGCGGAGTCGGTAAAAAATTATTCGACTCCCTCTCCGACTTCGCCTTTTAGTAGTTTTAGTAGTTCGACTCCGACTCCGGCTCCGACTTCGACTCCGACAAGATAAAAATACTAAGACATGCTGTATGTAATAAAAACCATCATCATTATCGTGATCTTCGTTTGTACCGCTTGCGCAGTGTCGAGGCGGTGTGTTTTTTTTTGTATGGTCTTGTTACTCCTCTAATGCGACCGTAATACGAGGAGCGCCATTAATTTGATTCCCAATGGTAAATGGAGACCGGGACCCAGTACCGACCACCCAGGGAATTAGAAAAATTTCCTACCCTGGAGAGATTCGAACCGGGAAGCGTTTGGTCTATTACACCAAAGCTTCGCTCCTCTACCACTGAGCCATGTAATATAAATAAGAAACGTATACAGTGTGTCTCTAAACTCTGTGGACACACTTCCGAAACGATTTAACCCTATACACAAAAGTATACGGTTACGGAGTTACAGCCTTCTAAAGTGAGAGGTACCCTGTCACTTTTATGCATATAATTATGATAATAGTTGGACCAACTTTTTGAAATTTTATCTGCTTACATTAGTCATCAAGGGTGTAGGTTAAAGCCTAGTTTCGTTGTAACAAGTGTTCCAGAGACGTCTCAAGTGGGAGGTTCGGGTACTGTTTTCTACAATACTTTTACATTACGCTGCGTCCACACATTTTAGAATCACCCTGTATATAAGGAAATGATTCAAACTTTGAGTTAACCCACCACTTTGTAATTTTTTATTTCTACAAAATGTAAACACGGATTAGGAGTCGGAGTGAGAACATCTCTTTCACGGCCCTGCTTCGAAGGCTACTGGGAATTAATAATAAATATGTAAGCTGCAAAACTAGGTACTATGCAAAGTTAAAATACAAAATGAGACATATGAGCAATTCAGAACATGTAACGAAGTGAGACAAGGAGATGTTCTTGCCTGTCTGCTGTTTAATATAGCACTAGAAAAAGTAGTAAGAGAAATCCAAAATAGAAACAATATTCAGAAAATCAGTTGAGATTCTGGCGACGCGGACGACATCAATATAACAAGCATCGCAATGAGCAATAACGTAGAAGCGTTTACCAACTTTAGCAACCCAGAAAATAGGGCTAGAAATAAACGACCAAAAAACAAAAGCGATGATTGTGTCACGTAACAGAGGCGGAATAAACCGAATAGGTCAAAATATAGCAATAGGCGACTACGATATAGAGGTGGTATGAGAGTTTACATACTTAGGCTCCCAAATAAATAATGAAAGAAAAACAGAAGAAGAAATAAAGAGGAGAATTCTAATAGCTAACAGATGTTATTATGGAGTTGAAAAACAGCTAAGATCGCCGAACTTGGCAAGAAAATCTAAATGTACGATATAATACACAAGACACTCATAAGACCAGTACTAGCATATGCCTCCGAAACTTGGACGCTCAGTAAATCCGACGAAAACCTAGGAATCTTTGAAAGGAAAGCGTTAAGAAGCATATTTGGACCTGTTCAAGAAAATGAAGCATGGAGAAAAAGATACAATCATGAACTATATGAAATGTATGAAGATGTAGACATAGTAAAACACTGAAAATAGGAAGACTAAGATGGCCACGACACGTAATGAAAATGGATGAAGAAAGGCCCACAAAACTTGTACTAATGGCAGAACTAGACGGAAATCGAGGAATAGGTAGACCTAAATTACGAAGGATAGATGGAGTAGAAAAAGATATGAGAAGCGCATGAATAACCAACTGGAGGAATAAAGCCCAAAATAGAGATAGCGGTGAGCCCTTGAGGAGGCCAAGACCCACCCAGGGGTGTAGTGCCAACGATGATGATGAAGCTGCAAAACTGAGTTTAATACAAATTTTTGATAAAAATGTTATCATACGAAAATATTAACTGTGAAAAATGAAAAATTGAGTGCATGCTTGTGTATCACTGTTCAGTGGCGGATCTAGGTGATCTTCTCAAGGGAGGGTAAAAATAATTATATTTCATGAAGTTTAATAATACAAGGGGAACTCAAATACTTATCTATCTCGCCATGAAAACAATGGCTTCGCGGCCTATGTTATTAATGTTATATTTTCACAAGTTTTTGATATTTATATATGCAATTTTGTTCAGTCTGCACACCCGTTTTAAAAATATTGTGTTTATTGTATTAAAAATGAATGTTGTAAAACTTCAACATCGAAGGGTAATACAATTCTTCACAAACGAAGGGAACGGTCAAAACATTATTTCTAACAGGATGACTGTGGTCTACGGGGAAGAAGTTCTGTCTTATTACAAAGATAAGTTTTGGTGTAAACAATTTCGTTGGAGACGGGAATCCGGTGAAGATAACTCAAGATCGGGCAGATCTTCAGATGCGACTAATGACGTAATCTATCAGAAAGTTGAGGCTATGGTGCTGGAGGATCGACGTTATAAAGTTGTAATTATATCTTCGGAATTAGGAATTTTTACGGAAGCGTCATTACTATTTTGCACGATAATTTAGACATTAATAAGATGGATTCCAAGGCTCCTGACTCTGGAACAATAACTGCACCGCCAACAAATTTGCGACCAACTATTTTGCACTTTAGAGAAAGATTCTATTATGAATGGTGACGAAACTTGGGTTCATTACTGGGGTCCTGAGACGAAACAAGAATCCATGCAATGTGTCCCTAGGGGGCCTCCACCTCCCAGGAAATGCCGAACCCAGCCTTCGACTGAGTGGTTAATGGCCATAATGTTCTGGGACATGGAGAAAATATTGTTGATCCAATATATGCCAAGAGGGACTACACTTACTGAACAAACTTAAGTCAAAACTCTAAAAATCTAAGAAACGCCATTTCTGACAAACGCCTACATTTACGTCAGAAAAGTATCTTGCTTTTGCATGACAATGCACGAGTCCATAAGCCTCGAAAGCTTTTGGACCCAACGTTAGTGTCGTTAGGCATCAAAAATTATTGCTGTGATCCCCCTTACCTTTAGTTATTAATAAATAAATAATTTGTAATATGTTACTTTTATTATTTTAAACCACGTTGGTGCGCCAATGATAAAATGATCCCTAATAAAGATAATCTACGTTCCATTAAATAAATGACATGGGCAATAGCTCTTATAAATTGTTGACCTAATAGGGGGATCTCCACAACAAATAATTTTACTGTGTTCTCAGGGTTATGCTGTCATTCAAAATTAATGCCGTTTGATTTTGAAAACTTTTAAAGCACAATGCCAAAGAATAAAAGGTTGACGCATACATTATTAATAACATAATTGATGTACATGTTAATACATTAAAAAATCTCAATTTATTTGTGCTTTTTTGTTTACTTAAAAATGTATCAAATAGCAATGACAAATGAAATAAATTGGCAATGTTTAATGAATCAACACCCCTTGACTCAGAAGTACTTGCTTACATTCTTTCTGATGTTGGGAGAAAACCCTAATAGATGAAACTCGGGTGGTAATGCTGTACCCTTCTGATATCAAAATGGTCGAACATCCACTTGTTGGTGTTTTTGTTTATTTGCAGAAACTCTTGGAATGAGTGACCTCATCGCTGTTATATCTTTTCACAGGTAAGCAGCAACATTATAAATTCTGTTATGAACGGGAATGTACCATTACTTTGTAACACGTGGCAGTTGTGAACTATAACCTATTAAACTTCTCTCTCCATCGTACGTATTTTTTACGTTTCGAATTTAGTGTCAAAGGAGGCAAGTAACTAATGACGTCCGAAAAATAGATAGAAGGTTACCGACACTTGTTGCGGAATCAAAACCCTCATTCTTGAATTATTGATTATTTTATTAAAATTAACTATTCAGCACAAGTAAGATTAAAAACACAACGCTAATTCACAAACAACAATTCATAACTGATTTCATTGGTATAAACAACATAATTAACGCCAATTTACAACATTTAACCTCAAATTTTTTAATTCGGTTGCTAGGTAACTGAAACAACACGATGATTCACTTTCGACTTGGACCGCGTCGTCGATTGGAGGTCACATTCAGCAAAGGCAGGATTACTGGTTACTCTTTGTGAATCTGAACAAACTAATGTTTCCCAAGACATTGCAGCTTGCAGCTTCAGTGTCCTCGTAGTACTACAGTAGTACGAGGACTCAATGTCTTGTGAAACTTTAGTTTGTTCAGGTTCACAAACAGTAACCAGTAATCCTGCCTTTACGGAGTGTGACCTCCAATCGACTATTACTACAGTATTACGAGGATAAAATATTGTACCTATGGATCATCTGACGGTGAGAGTGTAGTGCGGACTATTATAGACCCCAGTGTTGCAAAACTTCTGCTTTGAAAATACCAACCGCCTGTCTATCATAATGTAATCCGCCTTTTCTTGTACAAACCGCTTATCGGCGATCACTACTCTTTAAGAGTTAGCTGAATATCCTGTGCCTGGATCTACTTAATTTAAGCAAACTTACACTGCCCTTCAAGCGCTTAAATTTGGCAACGTTTCATGGTCAAGTCTTATAAAGTTTGCATAGTCCATAATAGCCTGTACTACACTCTCACCATGAGACACTCTATAATGTAATTTATTATAATTTTGAAAAGGCGAGTCTACATAGTACCCTACGTCGCATAGGTGCAGCGGCATAGCTTGGTGGCTGTTACTGAATATACGTTAACTCTACCATCCTCCAGCACGCCTAAGAATGTCTAAGTGTGAATCTCTGGCAGTCAGCGGGTGAATTTCCGGCGCCGTGCTGACAACCAATATAATGTGATGTCTGATGAACATTATTCAAAAAACACGTTTTATCCACTACATTTCGTAAGAAATGCATATTAAACAGTTTACAATATATTTTCTTGTGATTTTTAAGGTTTGCCGTTGCGTTGCATATTTTGATCTGAAATGTATTGTCCCAATTAAACAAACTGGTGTCCCAAATAAGCGATGTAAAATGCTGTTATTTCCTCTATTTCGTTTCTGTTCTTTAAGATTTGGTCCAAATAAACGGCTGTCCCTATTAACGGGTGTCCCATATCGGGATCGGACTGTATAACTATAAATTTTAAAAGCCTTATAACTATGTATAGCAATGAAACACTGTAGCCTATATCACGCAGATTCTACAAGCGTCTTTCATTAAAATTTAAATAATAAATTAAAAATCGGCGATTATTTTAAATTTATTTTTTATTTAAAAGATAACCTATGCCATCCGTGAAAGTTAATAATTAACACATGAGTAGGAGTAATTTAGTTTAAATACACGGACAAACAGTGAAGCAGAAATGCTAAAGGCATTGTAAATATTAGATAAGATTTACTGTTGGTTCATAAAGATTTGGTACGTAGGTCAAAAATGTATCAGTTTTATATGTATATTTCTGACGTTTACTACACATTTGTGTGTATCGACATTATTATTTAAAATTGTAATGTAGCACATTCACAAAGTAGCGAAAAATTGGTGTACTGCAGTTACCACCCTCCACCATGTCGTTAAGAAATCTTAAGTTTCTGAATATGTTTGTAATTAAAGTTTATTCTATTCAGCGATATTGTTTGCTTGCTTATGTCGCTGGCTTATGAATTTGAATTTTTTTTAAACATTTACACTACCCACCCCCGGAACCGCTTTCGCATTACTTCAGGGGGTGCGGGTGTCCCTTACATACTAGCCATTCATGCAACATGCACCCTAAACTTAACTAAGTGAAATACGGTCGCCTCAGCCGGAGCCGCATTTCACTGTGACCTCGACTGAGAGCGCTTGTTCGCACTGCTCCATCGAGGTCCCTTTATGAATATGAACTTCTCAACCAATCATACAAATACCAATGAAAACAGTAGCTGTAGAAATACTACTATTTAAGGAAATCAGAATATTGTTGGTACACAAGACCCTAATAAGTTTTTGCATTGTTTCTGCTTGTCGTATTAAAATCTATACAAGACTTCCAGATAAATAAACTATGAGAACTTCATATCTGAAAGTTTAATATTTCTATCCATATTTTATGGGATACTTACTATTGTTCTGTAGTTCAAAACAAAATAATATTTGAAGGCAAAATTAAACAAATATCTAAAAACAAAACCATAAATCAAAGATGTGTGGTTTTAATACCAGAAAAGGGGGGTGCTGCGGTATTGTCGCATAGTTGATAAGGCAACGTTCGCCCATTATTGTAATAATAGTAAGATGTGTGCAGTTGTTATAAATATTTTTCTTTTGACTAAAGGACACTGTTTCTATTTCATCCTACCGACTGCGCCATGTTTACATGTTACATAACTTAGTTTATTACACCATCTTGTTTTGTTCTATATGTCGTTCACTTATCTTACATAAAGGTAGGTTCACATATTACTACAACACTAGGAGTAATTCAATGCAATAATATAATTACATAAAACTGCAAAAAATATAATTACCCATGTATTTTGCCTATAATTATTTCGCTGGAAAATGTGATTAAAATATTACGTTTCCTTAAAAAAATGAGCTTGTTTGAGCACAGTAACAGTTCATTGTTTAGGATTTTGAACATCCAGTAGGGCAACAATTTCACATATAGATTTCCTACAACAAAGTGGTTTGAAAATCGCTGAATGTTAAAACAAACAGCAATGTACAACCGATCTTGACCGCACTTTATTTTTTGGAATACCGATAAAAGAAAATCACAATTGTTGCTCAAGAATAATCTTAAAACTAAGAAACAAAACATGAAATTACAACAGTTTTTTGACTCAGTATTTCCAGTGGCGGCTTGTACTAAAGGGCACAAGGGCACGTGCCCACCCAACCACCAAGATAAACACAGAAAGAAATTCGCATGCAATTCAGTGCATTATTTTAATTTCATTATTTTAATGATGGTATCAAATTTTCCTTCCGCACCAAAGGCGCGGCTAACACGCTCAAAAGTATGTTCCGGGGAACGCTCTGATTTGTTCCCCATGTAGAGATGATTCGGTTGCCAATCGGTTATCTTCGCTATACTCGATATACCAGGTGAATGGGGCACCGAGCACATTGTTCCCCATTCAAAGTCAACGTTTGAATTTGGACTTTGTAGCGCTGTTTTCGCGCAATCGCGCGTTTGAATTCAAAGACGAAAGTGACGTTTTTTCAATGATGGAAGTTAATTGTGTGCAAAAAGTTCGACTGAACGCATTGGCATAGAAAAGAAGTTCGTCCAGTCTATCCCGGATTTTGACAACAAAGTCATAGACGTCTTTTCCAGCATGAAAAATAGGAGAATGGATTTTATGTACAAAAAATAGAAGTTTTTTCTTGTGCCCACCCTCTTTCTTAACTCACGAGCCGCCTCTGAGTATTTCAAGTGAACAACATACGAATTTATTCTCCATCATTTTATATAGTTCTAACAGTTTAGAAATTCTATTAGAAAATTAAGATGTATTTTTCTGTTAATTTTAAATTAACCTTGCTAGTTTTATTGTAAAACCCGATTATAATTACTAACAAACACAATAAAATAAAGTCAATATTACAGTTTACCGTGTTGAAAACACCGCAACAATCATTGTGTTTGTTTGCAACGTCAAATAAATTATGAGTTGCGTTGTTAACAAAAACCAATTTAAACTTTTGCAGTTTGGCTTTCATTTATTTGGTTTTTCGTTTACATATATTATTGGATTTTTGTGTATTATCCCTGAAATACACAGACTACTACAGGAATTATTTATTACAAGAACGCCGTTAGATGCATTATATTTTCTAAACTTCAAGCCGATTGTTGGTCAAATAAATTACTATTTTCTAACCCAAATTTTCTGTACTGTAAAATAATAGACTTTGTCATTTTTCCAAACTGCAAATCTGTTACAATGATTAAGACTAAGTCCCTTCAAGGTAATATCGTATCTCTATTGTTTCAAACTTTTTCGTTGCCACAGTAGAAGACAGACCTGAACACTTCCATTGGCTATGGCCTATAATTGTTTATATTTCTTCCGATCGTTCATTATGAAGTCGGACCTTACAGAAGATAGGATGTTTCTCGGAAACGATAAACATTTACGTGGTTAATTACCATATTTACAAAATTTATCAGTAGCTGCACATGTTTCATATTCTTGTCTATTATAGAAAATGACATGTAGAAATAGCTTCACATGGATCATTCCGAAGTTATTAGAGACGTGCGAAGTAGCCCATCGGTTCAGCTAGTTTACATTTAAATTTGTAGCGATGGTGACGTTTTTAGTAAATTACTAGAATTTATGCATTTTTCAACAGGATGAATCGCAAAAAAGCTGTATCTATGAGGAGCGTCCAAATTTAAACAGGAATTTATTTATAAAAAAGGGTAGTACAATATTACAACGATAAAAACTATATTACTTTTCGATGGAGTTCCTCTGCCTAGCGATGCATTTGCGCCCCCCATCTGGATGTTTCCTAATATCTGGAGGATGTGTTTGGATTGCAATCATTTTATTCTCTCATACCACTGCAGTAAAGAAGAAGCGATTTCAAAACCATTCAGCTTCCGTTCTTCGGTCAACAAGCGCCGCATCCACCCTATGATACTTTACTTTGCCACTAACTGTTACCCTTCTGTCTTGCCGAATACGAGCATTAACTTCTTCTTGATTTTCATGAATAACCGAACTTGCAGCGTGTCTTGCATGAGACTCATTTTTTATACGAATTCCTCCATATGTAGATTTCGACTATTCAAACACCCGACTTTTGGTAAGACATTGATTGGCGTATTGTACTCGCAGTTGTAAGAATTTAAGTCGAATGTACGCCTTCATTCGTAAGAAATTTGATTACTATGCACTGTTCTACGCTACAATGAACAGAACTTAAATAATATAGCGAAGCCATGGATATGGTAACAACACTCACAGCCAGCCTCGAAATAATTTAATTTAGACATTTTTTAAATTTGAATACTCCTCATATTGTGCTTACAGAGTCACAGTATTTAAACTGTAAATTTATGTTAAAATAGCAGAAGTACAGGGTGTGCGGTACTGATATGTGACGGTTTACAAATAACTGTAACTTTCCAACGAATACACTTAAACTTTATATGAGAACCTACAACAGTAAAGCACATAATGCCATGATATGTTTTAAAAACGACATCTTCCAAATAGCCACTGTTGTTACATAGCTATAAAGTTTTACTTATTTCTGTGTGGACTCAACGAGCGCGCTCGGGAGGTTTATTATCCAACACACTACCCAAAGAATAAAATTTTCTACTTATAATAAAATAGCATTTCGAGACAGAACGCGTTTATGTTTATGTTATGGTACATTGGTACATTGACGTCGAAAGTGTCTTTGTTATGCAATAATTCAGTTAGTTCCACAAACATTTGCATTGCGAATAATATATTGAGCAAAGAAGCGATGCGTTATTAAAGGATAGCATTGAATGATAAACAAATTGATTCATTTCCACGTTCATTGGATTTTTGGCAAATATACAACCAGTTTAACCTGAACGCTATTAAAATTACATGTCACCTGACTCTGCCGCATTCTGTATATACGAGGTATAGCTATTGAAACTCATCTCTGATTTATAAAAAAAAATCATTAAACAATTTAATAATTACCGTCACAATTAAGGCACCTATCCCACTATTTTACTAACTGACATATACCCTACTCACAGAATTCTTGTGTCTGCTGATTGAAGAAGTCTTCCACAGCTATCTGTACTTCTGCGTCAGACTCAAAATGCTGACTTTGTAACGCCTTTTTCAGCGGTCAAAAAGTATGGAAATCACAAGAAGATAGATCCGGCATGTACGGTGGATGCTCTAAAACCCTCCATTTCTTTGATTGATGATTTTATTTTACAAATGACTCCACTCGTAAGTTTTCCTGGAACTTTCCGTTTTATTGCTTGATGAAGCTTGTTCAAATTTTCATTGTACAGTTTTGCATTGACATTTACTCCAGGTTCCTTAAACTCTATCAACAAGGGTCTCTCCTGGTCGAAAAAAAATGTTAACATCACCTTGCCTGGAGGTGGTGGTGAACTTGAATGTTTCCACTGCATCGACGATAACTTGCTGGGTGGCTCGTAGTAATGGCGTAGTTTCGTCACCAGCAACTATTGACAGAAGAAAGTCATCGCCATTTTGGCTATAGTCTGTAAGGTGTTGTAGAGATAAGCCCATTCTCAAGTATTTTTGTTCATGAGACAAGAGACGAGGAATCCATTGCGAACAAACTTTATTTACGATTGCGAACAATACTATGAACATATTTTACACTCGCACCAACAATTTCTGAAATTTCTCTAATTGAAATTCGACAATTTCCTCTAATAAAACCTTCCACACATGCCATATTGTTTTCTGTTAATGCAGTATACCGTGCACCTGGGCGCGGGTTATCCATAGTCCCTTCTTTTCCATTCTTTAATTTTCGGCACCATGCTTTCACAGTCCAGTTGGGTACGCAACACATGCATTTCCCATACACTGCTTGCATTCGCGTATGGATGTGCAATGACTGTGCACCCTCAGCGCATAAACGTTGTCGGACCGCACGCTGATCAAACTTGGACGGATTTTCAACAACAAGCGCCAATTCAAAACCGAAGTTTTAAAAGTCAGAATCAAATTCAAACCCCAGAAACTTATTAATGTGTTGTTTACAAACACTACTAACATTAACAAACGTCATTTGTCAAAGTCCAGTGTGACAAGAAAGAATCATGTTTAAAAGTTGCAGTAAAACTTGGGAAAAATAAATATTCTTTGAAGCATATCTTGAATTCAAAAGTAAGATTCGTGTGATTTTCAAAAATATTTTATACCTGAAATTTATCATACTGTTGTTGTTTCAGCACAGTTAAACGCGCAAAGGTAATAGAATTGAAGCGAAATGGTCTTATTGCAGGCGACAGACCAAAGTAGGACAAAATAATAATCCGCAGAGCCAGTTAATAGACTGACTTTTAGAACCTGAAACAAATGTTCAATAAACTAAACACTAAAGTTTTCAGAAAAACGTAAGGCCCTTAATTTTATGTTCAGTAATCATTTATTTGATTTCAAATTACCTTCTGCTAATATCGCCGTTATAAAAATACGCATTACTTCCGTTACCTGTGCTGGATTTATTTCAAAAGTTAATTAAACTTTCACTTCACCAGCATTGAAAGATTTTCACCACCGTTTACATGTAATTGTAATTATCAATATTATTTTCTCCGGAATTAGTAGACGAATTAATGGGTGAAACTGAATTGATTTCTTGACTCATATGTGTCCGTTACACACAAATCAATATCCATTTCATCAGTTCATAATCGTGATACTCGTGTGTCCTGCTTGCGCAGTGTGGGCGGTGTGGGATAAAGCTAAGCTAGGTAGTTTGTGTTATGTACAGCAGGGCCCGACTCTGCGGGTGACCGTGTTGGTGTGAAACCGTGCTTGACTTGCCTGGTGTGGATGTTTTTGTTTATGGGCTTGTTACTCCTTTAATGCGACTGTAATACGAGGAGTGCCATTAATTTGATCCCCAATGGCAAATGGAGACTGGGGCCCAGTACCAACCGCCCAGAGAATTAGAAAAATTTCTGACCCCTAGAGTGATTCGAATCGAGAAGCGTTTGGTCTATTACATCCAAAGCCTGGCTGTCTTACCACTGAGCCACGCCAGCCCATCAAAATTAATATCCAGATCAAAAATGTGTGGGCATAGTTGTAAATGAAATCCTTACCAAACACTGACGGTGATTAGGTTGCAGATAGTACTTCATTGAAACATATGTATTGATTACTCTTTTATTTGGATGGGTTTGGACAATAAGTTCGTATTGAAAGATAAAGACAACTGCCTAATCTTGCATAAAAATGAATGGTTCAAGTAGATGCCTTGCGACAGATTGAAGATACTTTTACGTGTGGTATATATTGGGTGTCCAATTGGTGATACTCAGAGGCAGATTAAGCTTCCGCTGTGAAACTGCAATAAATTAGGGGTTAGATTTAGTGGCCCGACAAAATAGCGTAAACTAACGACATGAACGGTGTTTGAAACGCCAATAAAATATATAGAACGACTAAACAATCTTTTGCACGACAAAAATGTATATTCAACAAGAGACATTTTCCACGCTAAAATATGTATTCCACTGAAAAAAATCAAAGAAACGGCAAAATATAAACGACAAGAAAGTACACCTTAACGACAGTATTAACCTAACCTAACCTAACCTAACCTAACCTAACCTAACCTAATCTAACCGAACCTTAATTAATTTGAACACAAGAAAAGGTTTTAGGTTAGCTTACACTTTACCAGATCGCAGTAAAAGTTTTTGTGTGCAAGCGTAGTGCTCCCCGCAGTCTTATTCTGTTGTGCATTCGCCTTTTCTGTCTTTCTGAAACCTTTTATTTGTCGTTGGTTCAAGTATTTTTGTCGTGTGAATGCTGACGTGAATGAAATCATAATTAGCGTGAATTTATACTATTTAATGTTTGATTTCTTGTCGTTCAAAAGGCCTATTTTGACGAGCCAATATATATTCCCCATAAATTAGAATCAATTTTTTTTTAAATATTATTGTATAATAATAGATATTGGTGGACGAATATAGTGGCATATGCAACCGGTCGTACTTCGGAGGGTACGTAAAAGCGTCGGTCTCGGTTGTCATACGAACATCTTTGACAATCGTAAACCATGTAGTGGAACTTCTCTTTGCTGTTTGACGGTTTAGGCTAGCCTCCAGCCCGGCATACGTGCAAAGAGGGCTTATAGAACCTACACCATTATACGTAATTAACAGGCCATTGGCCTATAATCGAAGGAAGAAGAAGAAGAAGAAGAAGAAGTTATGCCTATGAGGCGGCCGTGGGCTAGAGGTTAGCGCGTTAGACTTCGACGTTGAAGATCATGGCTTCAATTCCCAGTACCGTTACATGTGGCATATCTGTTCCTGAAGTTGGAGTATGGGTGTTGTCTCCGAGATAATGAATGCCACAACATATCGTAAAGTGGCTCAGAATGGGATACTTCTGACCTAAATAAGAAAAATCTATTTTCCAGGTTAATAAAGCTGCCTGCAAAATTCGTTAAATTGTGGATGAAGACCAAAAACGTTGACAGAATGGACTAACCAGCGCAGTCGCCACACCTGAACCAATAAACAACTTGCGACAAAACATATCAAACATCATATCTAAAAGAAAACCCACAAAATAGAAGTAATCTAGTCTTTGATTCCTACCTGAAGAAAAGGAACAAGGAAAACCGGTAAATTCTATGTCAAAAAAAGATTCGAGAGCAGGGATTGACCAATAAAATATCCATATTAGATTAATATAAATAATATGTTGTATGTTGGAAGTTTTCATAGTAATGTACGTTTCTTAATTTTTGTATCCGTTCGTATTTTATTTTTCCATATGCTTTTCTTTATTGACCAAATTTCTGCTGTGTTGTTCTATAATCTATAGGTATTATAGTGATTATACCGATTTGATATAAAAAGTGTATGTCTTAAAAAATTTTGTATATTTTAATTTTAATTTAATTTTGAATATTTACACACTAAAACAATTAACAAAGTACAGCCACCCTAGATTTGCGCCGTTCCCAATTACGCCGGTCACTAACACAAAACCCTCATCATAAATCACAGCTACTTGTTTAAAGACGAACAATGATCCAGTTGCTTGTTTTTGCTTGCTAGCGCTACCGTGGATAAGTGATTCTCTTATATAATTAAGAGAATATTTAATTTAATACAAATTAGCTTTCAGATCTAGAAAAAACAGTGCAACTAACAAATACATCTGTATTATGCCATTATTAAAACATATCGGCGCAGGGGTCTGATTTTTGGGTGTAAAAATGCGAATGGTGAACAAAACGTAATATAATAAACAACTCTATTTCTGGTCTTTAAATACTTTAGGGTTGCAAATATTATGTAAACTTTTAATGTTGGGAAACCAACTCTGTAATTTGCCATTGACTCCACTATATAAATTATAAATGATTCCATTTGCGCCGGTCTCTCTAGGGATCCGCCCGCCCCGTGTAAGTCTGTTATGTCCTACTCACATGCACACAGCTCGAAGATGGATTATCAGCATGCCCACTGCACGTGCACATGCCTTACAACTAAATCTGGTTGAGTCGAATAGTGTAAAAATACTAATAACTAACATAAATGTGTTACAAAGCAGTTGTGGCGTTTGGCGTAGACTAATTATTATCTAATATGGTAGTGTTAGTATTAGTTGAGACAAAACGCCTCTTGACATACTGAACACAAAACAGTTAACATATTTATTTTTCGGAGGCTTTGTTTTCTCACAGCAGCTTTTTGAAGTTTGAAGTTTGAATGTTGCCTATTTTTAACAACAAACTAACAGATATTATCGATATCATCAATATAACATTAAGAATAAAAATAACTTCTGTATAACTTCAAATTGTAGATTTTTAATCCTAATAAGATTTTGTCGAAAACATGAGATTCAGATATGGCATCAAGGCAAATCTAAGCAAAGCTGATAGTAATTTCTATTTAATTTGATGCTGCTGTTCCGAATTTTACAGTTATCAAACACATTTTTATATTCTTTTTTGTAAGTTTCATCTCACTTGCATTAATGGAATACACATTTGCTGAGTACACTGACATATTTTGGATCATTGGAGAGGTTGGTGGTCATTGTAATGCAGCTGCAAGGCTATATTATGAACGCTATCCAAATAGGAGACATCCAAACCACACAGTTATTAAACGAACTGGCCAATGAATACGAGAGAGACGAAGAGTTAATCTAAAAAGAGGTGGTGGTGATCGTCCATTTATGGTAAGAAAATGTGTTACATTTAATTGAATGGGAGCCTACGAGAAGCGTACGTGGTACTTCTCGGTTTGTAGACATAACAAAGTAGACAGCACACACAATATTACACAACAACGGCCTGTATCCTTTTCGAAATAAAAAAGTGCAGCACTTATTACCACAGGATTATAATTCACGACCAAGGTACTGAGAATGGCTATTAAATCAGCATGAGGTAAATCCGAATTTTATTGGAAATATTTTGTGGACAGATAAGGCTACATTTACGCAGGATGGGGTTTAAAAATTACAATACTCATAATAATTATGTGTGGGCAGATGAGAACCCTCATGCAACTCATGTTCCTTAAGGTTTGGACAGATATGGTAAATAATTATTTAATTCGTGCTTTTATTCTGCCAAATCGTCTTAATGCCGAAAAATTCCTACATATCCTAAATGAAGATTTTCAAATACTACTGGAAAATGTTTCACTGATAATTAGACAAGATACCAACAAGATAGTGCTCCAGCCTAGTATGGAATCACGGTTCTAGATTAGCTTCAAAATCGTTCTTCAGATCTGTCGATTGGTTGTGGGGGTTCTATAGCTTGGCAGCCAAGGTTATCTGATTTAACGCCCATACATTTTTAATTATGGTGTTATCTGAAGGATTTGATATATCTCACACCAGTGAACAATGTGGAGGATTTAACAAATCGTATCAATCAAGCGGCTGCAAGTTTAAACGAACAACATGCTTCAACGAGTACAAAGTTCAATTGCAGTGAGGTGTGCAGAATGTCATAATGTTGGTAGTGGTCATTTTTACCAGTTCCATTAATTTATAGAAAATTTTAAATTCTGATTTGTGTCTGTCCTTTATTTTTATTCTTTTTGTTCATAAGTAATTTGCGGTTAGGTATTGAAGAGGATTGATAACTGTTTGATTCTGCTGTGGATAACATAAAAAAATGCGCCGGTAACTCTACCTCATGGTGGTGTGGATATGAGTAGTTTAACAGTTGATCTGGACTATATAGTACTCCTAATAATTACGTAATACATATTATTTAATGGTTTTCCGTAGTAACTGCAAAACTATTTTATGTAGAACATACAACATACATATTACACAGTTGCCAAGTTTCTACTTCTTTTCGTGCTTCGTGTGAAGGCTCTAGCCTGTGAAAAATAAAAATTTTAGCTGCTTCATATTTAGTGTGCACTGTCGAATAAGTTACGAAGGGTTTTATCGCGAGATATGGGATACCCTGTATACAAATCATATCATATACAGATATGTGTCATGAACTGTAAGTTTAAAGTGAACATTTTTCACATTTAAATTTCGTCAAATTCGTTTTTTATACCAAGAAAATCCAAGGTTTATCATACCGCAAAGGCAAAACTAGCAGCTTCCTTCATATTTCCAGAAGTATGCTGATAAAATAATTTTCTTAACAAGAAACGTTCCTTCTCTTAAACCAATCAACTAAAGCATCAATAAATCTCTCGAGTCGTTCCTTATACGTCAACGTTGTTGACCATACGCCATCATAATCCTCAATCAAGTTAAATGCATTAAGGACAAGTGTAGGAGCAATGTTTGCTCCACGATGAAAAATGGCACGAATATGAGTCAGTCCTGGAGTCATTGTGCATGTTGTCGCGAAACGTCTGCAGAAGTGATCAGCCGAGTGCGCCTCAGACGTGGAAGGCGCCTCCGCCCCCGTCGTTTACACTTCGCGCCATAAAGAGGTGGTCGCCCAAGACGCATTCCGCACCAGTTGACACATCTCCATAATTACCAAAAACATGTTTGCTTTTTTACTCACGTTTATTGCAGAAAAGCCTCGAAACATTTACTGAACGTGTTGAAACAGTAGATTAATGGTCCCGCTATCTCAAGATTCATTTGGTTTTTTTACTCCTTCTGTGATTCATTTAAGCGGAATATTTAAATTAAAAAGACCAAAAAGATTTTGTATTTAGAAAGTATTAAATAATATGCAAGGTCCGGAACCATCGGAAGTATAGAAAAGTATGGCCATTTTAACGTGTTTTTGATTTCGTAATTGTTTGGTTTTATTTCCTGGAGGATTTATTCTACCTTTAGAGATTTATATATTCATAATAATAGCAGTAATTGTAATAGTATCTTTGTATTAACAATTGCATTCACTTAGAAACCTCCTCCTCCCACAGTTCTTTAATACAGGCTTATAGCTTATTCAAGTTAGGGCATCGTTAATTTTCTTGTGACGGGATTGCCCGTAATCTTGCCATCTCTTCCGTGTTTTCATCATGAATTTCCTTGAAAATTTGATGGAATCCACAAGGCTGATGTTTTCATTCCAGTTTGTTCTCTTTCTCCATTTAGAAATAAATCCATTAATTGGTAGAAACAAAATTAGAAGTGAGAAGAAGCTATTACTAAGCAACTAAACGCTCTCTATGGAAGAAGACTGTAAAACCAACAACGAACGCCGAGTGCCTTCTGTCAAACTAATACGACCACGTAATGGTAGAAAAAAATGAAGATTTTAATCTATATTTGAAATTTTTAAGCAAAATAATTGTACCAGTTATACGTACCCAATTTGGTGAAGTTAGAAACTATCTCGACCAACTCTTTTAGGAAGGTGGATTTGAAGGTGAAGTACGAGAGGATGGCCATCCTGTTCGCCGGACTTAACAGTATGGGATTATTTTTCTGAGAATTAACCTTAGAAACTGAATTCATCAAGTAATAGAAAACATAGCCTCTGAAGTTTTTAAAATAATGTTATATGAAACTGTGATAACTTGCGAACTATATGTTTCTTCGTGATTAGAGCATTGTGAACCAGCCAGGAATGTGCTATTCAGTTAAAAAAGTTGTGCCTCACTTACTTCCTTCCGTTTTAACTAACTTATTAAATTGTGAGTATGATAATATGCTTGACTTTTCTGTGAAAAGTGTTATAATATTCTGATATAACGCCGGACTCGTATCTTTCAGGTTACGAAAACGGTATCAGTTTTATTACTTCAATTAAAGTCGTTGTTGTCGTCGGTACAAGAGCCTTCACGTTTTCTTTCTGGGCTACGCGTTATTCTGTACCACCTGCTTCTCCTCAGCGCTGAACACGAGAGATCCACGGATCCATACCTTCCAGTTTACAGAAATAATATTAGATTTTATTATTTCAATGTCGTCGTTGTCGTTAAAGCCTTCACGTGATATTTCTGCGCTTGACACTCTTCTCTGTTACGAGTTCCTCCCAGGCAGAACACGAGAGACCTAACGGTTTAACGTTGCATCGCAAGGTTGCCAAGGCCGAATTAGGTAATTGTGTTGATTGAGGCACCAGAATTTTAGAAACTGCGTTGGTGGTACTTGAAGTAATAATATTATGTGTTTTCAATGAGAACGGTTGGGAAATATTGGACATCTATCTTATACTACAACTACTACTCGCAACCCTAGAATACATTTTCAAAAGACTTCCCTGGGAGCAAACAGGAATCAACATAAACGGTGAAAATTTAAACCACTTCCGCTTTGCGGATGATATTGTTTTAATATCGGAGGACATTGGACAAGCCAGAAAAATGATACAGGAACTGAAGACTGGGCTGGGCAGCCTTCGGCAGATTAAATCACATATTTAAGAGTTCAATCCCAATTTGTTTAAAACGAAAAGTATGGGATCAGTGTGTTCTATCTGTATTGATCTATGACGCCGAAACGTTAACATTAACCAAAAAATCAATAAAGAAAATAAAAACAACGCAAAGAGCGATGGAGCGAGCGCTTTTGGGAATAACATTAAAACACAAAATAAGGAATGAAGACATAAGGAGACAAACAAGGGTATGCGACATTACGGAAAAAATAACAAAGTTGAAATGGACCTGGGCTGGACATGTGGCCAGAAGAAATGACGAACGATGGACCACACAGATCCTGCAGTGGAGGCCGAGAAACTCTACCAGAAGTAGAGGAAGACCACCAACCCGTTGGACGGACGACATACGGAGAATAGCAGGGAACTGGATACAAAAGGCCCAGAACAGAAATGAATGGAGACGCCTAGGGAGGCCTACATCCAACAGTGGATGTTAGAGGCTGCTTGATGATGATGATGATGATCTTATACTACAGCCAAACCCCCATATAGTGATTTTGGAAAGTACCCAAGAAAGTCATTATTTAGAAAATTCACTATGTAGAATTTATGTTTAAATACGAAATTAAACTGATACTTATTTGATAGCCGGCAACATTTTAAGCGATACTATAATTATAAAAATGAAGAACACACAACCTAATTTGTTTTCTGTCCATATCAAGTTCCCCGTTCGGTTCTAATACATTTCGCCGTTTCTTTACAATTACCGATACACTCTTGGCAGTAATTGCGGCTACATCGTTTTCTTTGACACCCTTCTCGACGACTTCGAATTCCTGTAACATGTATCCAATAGTCATACATATTGTTTTAACATTTTTAAAGAACTGTTTAGTTGAACACCAATATAGCAACTAACAAATGCTTGTAGAATGGTAGATGAGCTGGACATTAACATATGTGAACCAAAGGAAGTACCTGCGGATAAACAATTTACATGCATCCGCCATTTTAAAATAGTAGAAATTATAATTTTGATTAGCTTTGATGAAAACCTTGATAATCTCTCTGCAATCTTGCCAAACTTATTAAAACAATTAAAAAAGGTGGAATTAAAGAATTTAATTGCTCGTTTTTTGGATCTCCTGTGCAATTTAGTAGAAACTCGCTAAAATGATTGATGTTTGAAAAAATCGAGAAAAATAAACATATTTTGTAATTATAACTGTTATAATAACTTATTTATTGAGGATCGGCATATATTTAATGTGTCTCTAAACTTATCTGTGTTATGGAATATTTCTTTGATATCTTTTATAATTTACAACCCACACTTTAAAATATTATTTTTTATTCAAATTAACCATTAAAGTAAATTAAAAACCAAGACGCCATAAACTAACCAAACAATTTAAAAAATTTAAATTATATGTATGTCATCACCTTCTGCCAGACATTTATGGCTCATTCAAACAAGCCAATTACTACTAATTGCAAAATAAACGTAAGCTAAGCGAGTTTTATTTATTTATTTATTCATCAGCCTATTCCGCTGCTACCAGTATTATATATGAATATTAAATCTCTCTTGAAGCACAGTAACTTATATAGAAAGTAAATTAACTCAAAGCAATCTCAGATGTTTTTTTATAAATTAATTAAATTCTTAAATAGTATATTTTTGAGGCAGATTATTTCGAAAATATAGCCGCAAATATCAAAAAAATCAATTGTGTAGACTTTGGACCATTCAAACGATCATAGGATATAAGCAGGGGTCTGCACTACCTCAAGTTATCACGGCATCAATCAAAATAAAAATTATGAGGAAATTCGTATTCACGAAAAAAGATAAAAATTCCGCCATTGCTTTGGAATTTTAAATAATTTTTTTGTGTATTTGTATAAGATTGTTAGTAGACTATCTAATATTGTTCTAAAAATATTCAATATAGTATACTGGGGTTTTATTGTAGTAAAGGTGGCTGCGATAATTGGTTTTGTTACCAAAAAATATAATTTAGTTTGAGAACTACAAAAAAGGACAACGCGAAAGGAATAGAAACAGAGTACGGTAAAAAGAATGATATAGGAAGAGAGAAGGGTGAGAGGAATAGGAGACAGAGAAAGAGAGAGTGTGCTTTTATACATTTGGCAATGACCCAAAAATCCTAGCTAATTGAAAGTAATACTAAAACTGGGGAACAGCATATAAACATCTGAGTTGATTTTTGTAACTGTGAATCTAATGAGAATTCATATGGGCGCTTTTTATTTTAAAAGTACGGGGGGTATTGATAAGTACTTAGCCTACCATATAAAACGCCACAATATAGCAAAACAAAATTTTATTTTAGTCTCGTTTCTGCTTTCATACGTGAAGGTTGTATCCGAAAGTGCTTTGTGAATAGTTATTATCCTTGTGCGCAAGTGACAACGGGGACATGTCCTATCTGTCCCCGACCTCTATCTTAAACATTCCACCTGCAAAATGAGGAACCCTAATATCATTCCCAAAACTTTATCTACCTTAACGCCTACCCAATCTACCTTTTCTGCTGTTGCCACTACGCATCACTCTGTATACCCCAAAAAACTCAAGCTATAATTATTGACACTGTTGATGGTTTATCACAACCAGATCACATTAAATCGGTATCCAAAATTATTAATCCTAAACATATACTCTTTGCCTCCATAATTTCCAATAGCCGGTTCTGTATCTACTTTTCAAGCAAGGAAATAGTTGACCGCTTTATCACACTAACATGCAACGAAATTGAAGTCGGCTCGCACAGATTAATGCTGCGGCGACTGATAACATCAGCAAAAAGAATCGTTCTTTCAAATGTCTCTCCAACTATACCACACGAGGTTATTGAAAATACTCTTAAAGAAAAAGGTGTAAAATTAGTATCACCAATGACATTTCTTCGCGCCGGCCTCGGAGATGAGGGATTCTCTCACATTTTAAGTTTTCGCCGTCAAATTTACGTGTCTGAAGATTGCCGAGTAATCCCAGATACCATTCTCATACAACATGAGGACTCTTTATACAGAATTTTCGTATCAGATAACCCGACTTCTTGTTATTTATGCAAATAAACCGGACATCTGGCATACCTATGCCCCGTTACCATCGATAATACAAAAGATCAGCACAATGTCGATAACGCAGATAATCCAAATAATAGCGTTAAAGAATGGCCTGCGTCTATTACAACACCACCCGATGATCAAATACCTAACAAAGGCTTAAAATGACAGGTTTCAAATAGCACATCAAGTGAAACTCCGAAAGATATTCTAAGCACTAGCCAGGGTGCACCAGAAATTCCCGAACTCAAAAAACCCAATCAAATACAGAAGAAATGTAAGCTATCCTCAACTAATTCCAACATAGCACAAATTCTTGAAGAACACCTAAAACCCCTAGAAAATCAAATCAACGACAAAACCAATGACTTTTCCTTACCCTATGACCTTTTCAAAAATATTATGGAGAATATCTATAGCGCAACTGATCCTCACAGTGTAGCTTTAGGTTACACTAGTGACATTGAAAGGTTAATAAATATGTTGACTGCTCTCTATCCACATTTGAAAAATAAAAGTATGAAAAACCGTTTTACCCGGATAAGAAACAAACTCTCCCTAGGGCAAACCGAATCTATTGAATCTGATGGAAGCTCCACTTACTTGACTCACTCTACTTTCTAAATTCACCGTCACCCAATGGATTCCAAAGGATGAAGATAATAAATTTATTATAAATATTACCTATACTTGCTTTTAATGTATCTTACCCTATATGATTTATAATTGTACAACAGATTAAGTGCTAATGACCAATGTAAAATAAAATAAAAAAAATAAATAAAATTTTATTTATTCAACATAATCTCCTTTAAGACTTATACATTTAGCAGAACGCTCATGAAGTAATTCTGTGCCATTTAAAAAAAAATTGTCTTTGTCTGCAAACCACTCCTCAACGGCACATATTGCTTCGTCATTTGTCGAAAATCTTTTATGTTTCAAATGTTTCTTGAGTTTTGGGAATAAATAATAGTCTGACGGTGCTAAATCCGGTGAATAGGGCGTTTGGTCAACCAATTCAAAACCAATTTCATCAATTTTTGCAGTGCAATCAACGACTTGTGAGCAGAAGCGTTGTCTTGCAAAAAGAGCACACCTCTGGCAAGTTTTCCGCGGCGATTTTCCACAATTTGCTTATGTAATTTAGTTAGCAACTCAGAATAATATGCTCCCGTGGTAGTTCTACCCTGTTCCAAATAATCTATCAGAAATATCCCATCTTTGTCCTAGAAAACTGAAGCAAGAATCTTGCCAGCCGATTTTTGAACACGGAATTTTTTAGGTCGTGTTTGGATTGCTCGTTAGTCTCTGGGTCATAGTGATGGATCCACGTTTCGTCCATAGTAAAAGCCGATCCAAAAAGTTTGAGGAATCTTCTGCAAAACGGCGGCGGATTTCCTTTAACGTTGTCAATCGAACGCGCTTCGGATCAACATTCAAGCATCTTGGTTTCCATTTGGCCGAAAGCTTTCTCATACCCAAGTGGTGATGAATGATGTGACACACACGTTCATAGGAGATGTGCAATGCTTCTGCAATATTGTTAGTCCCAATACGTCGATTTTCTAAAATCATGAATCATGTTTTCCGGAGTGGTCACAGAAATTGGTCTTCCAGGGCGGTACTCATCTTTACAGCTGATCTTCCTCTTTTATATTCCGCAACCCAGTTTTTAATAGTGGCGTATGAAGAACACTGATCACCTAAGGTTTCTATCATGTCAACAAAAATTTCTTTGCCCGATAACCCTTTCAAAAATAAATACTTAATAACTGACCGAAACTCAATTATTTCAAATTCTATCTTTTTCTCGGACATGCTGTTTTCAAAAATGCACAGTTAGATCACTGTTCAACTGATGGAGGTCAAACTTTGACAACTTATTTATAAAACATCATAGTTGTAACCATAGCAACCATATTCACTTTTCTTTACTAGAAATTTTCCAGGCTAACTAGATATCAATACCGCCTCGTAACATCTACAGCGTTTAGTTCAGTTATTTTCAAGATAATTCGAATTTGATTTAAAAACTTGTTGAGTGTTATATTTATGTACGAGAAAATAATTTGTAAAAAGTCATATCCAAAACCCAATGTTTACTGTCTATTGTACAAAATTCAAATATTATCGACATCCGTTGTAACCGGATATTCTGATTGGGCTAGTCTTATAAGAAACACATTTCTCCGACAACATATCGTAAAATGTCAGTCAGAAAAGAAAATAAGTTCTAGTTATTTGTCCAAAACGGTTTATGAAAAAATAGTTCAAATGATGGACAAATGGGTTCAGAGAAACATTATTGATGAAATTAATCAGGAAGTACAAAATATTATTCCATCATTCTAGATTCCACATCAAATTTGGCACATACTGACCAGCTGGTAATAATTGTACAGTATTGTGTCAAAGGAAAAGTAAAAGAGCGAGTTTTAGTATTTTTACCAATCGAAGTCACGTAGGTTTGTCTTTATTTAATTGTCTACCATCATTCCTTCAAGAATTTGGTCTTCCTGTTGAGAAATGTCGAGGCCAATCCTATGATGACGCTGTAAATACGAGCGGAAAATATAATGGACTGCAGGCACACCTCACAGAGGTCAATTAATTTGCTGATTAATGTGCCCTGTGTAGCACAATCCTTAAACTTAGTTGGGGTAGAGGTTGTAAGTGTGGTGCCTGATGTTACTAATTATTTTGGTATTGTTTAGCAGCTGTACGTATTTTCCCAGCATCTACTCATAGATGGGATATTTTAAACCAACATGCAATATTACCACTGTGTGTAAAGAGTCAAAACAAGAAGGTCTAGCTCTTACGAAGCTGTCCATGCATTAGGCTTAGTTATAACATACGAGGCTTGTTCAACTGAAACCCCTCTTTGATCAACTTAGCCTTCAAACAAATGCAATAATTCAAATGACGTTTGTTATGTTAGTTGTGTTTGTAAGCAATACATTAATAAGTTTCTGACGTTTGAATTTGATTCTGACTTTTAAATCTTCGTTTTTGAAATGGCTTTTGTTGTTGAAAATCCGTCCAAGTTTGATCAGCGTGTGGTCCTACAATTTTTATGCGCTGAGGGTGTACAACCATTGAAGATTCATACGCGAATGCAAGCAGTGTATGGAAATGCATGTATTGCGTACCCAATGGTAAAGGAATGGTGCCGAAAATTTTAGAATGGAAAAGAGGGGACTATGGGTGAGCCGCGGCCAGGTGCACGGTGTACTGCATTAACAGAAAACAATATAGCATGTGTGGAAGGCCTTATTAGAGAAAATCGTAGAATTTCAATTAGAGAAATTTTAGAAATTGTTGGTGCGAGTGTAGGATCTGTCCATAGTATTGTGCGTAATCTCGGTTACAGCAAAGTTTGTTCGCAATGGATTCCTCGTCTCTTGTCTAATGAACAAAAATGCTTGCGTATGGGCTTATCTCTGCAACACCTCGCAGACTATACGCAAAATGGTGATGACTTCTGTCAATAGTTGCTGGTGACGAAACTTGGTGCCATTACTACGAGCCAGCCAGTAAGTTATTGTCGATGCAGTGGAAACATTCAAGTTCACCACCACCGAAGAAGTATAAAGCACAACCTTCAGCAGGCAAGGTGATGTTAACATTTGTTTGACCATGAAGGACCCTCGTTGATAGAGTTCAAGGAATCTGGAGTAAATGTCGATGCAAATCTGTACAATGAAACTTCGAATAAGAGTCATTAAGCAATAAGACGGAAACGTCCAGGAAAACTTACGCGTGGGGTAATTTTGCGAATGTGGCAAAAGAAAATCTTTAACGTAAAAAATGGAGGGTTTCAGAGCAACTACCCTACAGTTCGGATCTATCGCCTTGCGATTTCCATATTTTTGGACGGCTGAAAACGGCGTTAAAGGGTCGGAATTTTGAGTCTGCCGCGGAAGTACAGATAGCTGTGGGACTTCTTCAATTAGCAGCCACAAGAATTCTATGAGCAGGGTATACGTCGGTTAGTAAAACAATGGGATTAAATTGTTGAATCAATTTTTTATAAAGTAAAGATGGGTTTCAGTTGAACACACCTCGTAATTTTAGGTGTATTAGAAAGTATTTTTGATAATTACTTGGAAAAAGCTGATTGTAAAATGCAAACGAGTAATTTATACAAGAAATTATTAAAATTGGAAACGGCTACATTAACCGTAAGTTGGGATGAAGTTCATGAGCGGTTTAATAAAGTAAGCAAAAAATTGCAAACGCCAGGTCTGGACTTATATGAAGGTTTTTCTTTATTGTGCTCCTTAGAGTTATTTATCAACGTTTTAATGAGACGATAAATGAATTTGAGTGCACAGCTAAGGAAATGAGTCAGAGAATTGAAGATAATTGTTGTGATCTCAATAAGAGATAAAAGTCAGCAAATATTCAGACGGTGAGAAAGGTAGAGATGTATTGGTAGGTAGGGATAAGTTTCATGTAGAAGTTATGCACTCGTCACTAGACTGTTTATAAAGTGAATTTCAGAAAAGAGAATAGGTTTACGCGGAGTTAAGGGCCGTACACGCGCTCCGACTTTTTGCGTTGCCTTGCTTGCGCAATCATAGCTGTGCTAAAAGACGGAACTAACAACGCGTCTACACGGTACCATTTTGGGCTATGTTTTATTACTGTTTTGTAGAATACTATGGCTTGTAACCGCCCTCCTCGATAGCATCAGAATGAAGTGAGGCATTAATTTTCCCCAGTTCTTTGCAACGACAGTTTAGCAAAGATTTAATTTTCTTACAACAGTATCCCGGTCAGCTTTCTCATCAACTTTGAATTTGTTAACCAACAAGTTATATGCTTTACTTCTCAAGTTTCTGTCACTATAGTCTTTGCACTTGACTTTCTAACCAATGCCTCACTTGATTCTGGTGCTTCCGAGGAGGTTGGTTACAAGCCACAATGTTCTACAAAACTGAGTAATAAAACATTGCGAAAAACGGTACCATGTGGACGCATTGTTAGTTCCGTTATTTAGCATAAGTATGATTACGCAGGCAAGACGGTGTAAAATGACGGAGCGTGTGGACGGCCCTTTAGACGTTTCAAGTGTTCAGCTTTGTTTAATTTAATACATTCTCAAATATATATACGATTCTTAAACTATATTTGACATTACCGGTAACTAGCTAAGCCGAAAAGGCGTTCATAAAATTATCTTTTTTTCTCGCCTACAAATGGGACGCTGATTCACACGTTGGTGGAAATTGTAATGAAAATGTTAAATAAGACATGATTACTCGTTGTAAAAAGACCCTTTTACTGAAAATACAAAAATTAACGCAGAAACGGTTTATTTAACTGCCGTCATTAAATTAAAGAACTATTGGAAGGAATGGAGATACAAACGTGACATAAATTGTGAGAAAAATATGCAGAATTAGGAGCGAAGACGTAAGACAATAAAAAGATTCCAAAAATAGGTGAAGCAAGAATAAAAGAGTAGAACAACCGTATTTCAACAATGTAAGAAACACAATTTTTAGTTGGATAAAAAGATCTTCCTTCGAAGAGAAGCAGTAACACTATTAAATAGGTTTAACTAAGGATAAGAACACAGATAATTGAAAAACATTCGAATTTTTGCTTTTTTATAAACAAGTAGATACAATTCTAGCAGATTTTAGATCCGATGGTAGTACTGGCAGCAGGACCTGTCAGAAATAATGGAAGGATACTTATTTGTACCTTCTTCTGGAAGATCTTAGAACAAGAATTGAAAAACACCACAGCAAGCTAGAAAAATAAGTTAAGAAATTAGTCTTACGACTACGACTTACGATATCTTTTTTTTTTAATATTTCGTAAACAATCTACAACATAAAAAACGAACACAAAATGATTTCTCCCTGATATCTGTGCTCCTTAAATATCCCCCGAACGATGGATAGCGGGCGGCGGGAAGTAGAAGCACGGGTAAGTTTCGCCCGCTACACACGATAGCAACACGTAGGGTAAACCTTGGTAATTTCCTGGCATAGGTTAGTTCGTGATATTTTTTCATTATTTTCCCACAAAATACCCAATGGTCGAAATAGTTTCAACGTTTGGCAATAGATGGTACATGGTGTCTGTTTTCTACGGGTATTAAACATACGCTAGTAAATCATCTGCAAACGTTGCAGTAAAACGGTAACTAAACAAAGTGGGAATTGTGATTACGTTTATTTCATGTTGCGATAGTGTGTTAGATATCCTGGTGCATTTATAATTAAACTAACAAACTCGTTAATGTCCATAGGCTTCATAGTGCGATAAGGTAGATATGTCGATAATTAAAACCACAGTCGAATCCCACAAAATAGATTTAATGTTGTTAAAGGTATGAATAGGTAACGTTAACGTTTTCGAACCCACTGAGGTTCATCTTCAGACTAAATTATTATTATTATTTATTATTATTTTATATGTTCTTTTAGTCTGAAGATGAACCCCAGTGGGTTCGAAAACGTTAACATTACCTATTTATATGTTTAATAACATTAAATCTATTTTGTAAGATTGGATTGTGGTTTTATTCTTCGACATATTAAACTAACAGGTAGGTCAATAGCATTTGGTTAATGTTAGATCATACTTTGGTTTAATTTTTAAACTTTATTGTACCCTCGTTATGGGAGATTTACAACGGGAATTACCTTACGTGTAGAGTTGAAGCTTTTAGATTTTAAGCAGCTATGTTTTCAGAAGTTCGACATGAAGTTTGTTTAAATTATTTTTAACAACTAATGGTGAACTTTATCAATAATCACTAAATGAGTAATGATAATAGTTGATGTAGCATATATGTTAAACTTGATTATTAATAAAAGCAAACCATTACGAATTAACCAATTATCACGAATTTAGCACGATTTTTCTTTCTTTCTAATTTAAGATGCCTTCCAAGTATCGTCAGTACAGACGAGAAGATTTGTTTGAAGCAGCCAAATTAGTGCGTGATAATAATATGTCACTTTACAAACCAGCAAAGCAGTGCAATATTTCTTGGTGAACACTGAAAGATTTCTTGAAACGATCCTCAGAATGCGAAAATATTCAGCAGTGTTTGCCAAAACTAGGATAACCTTATGCACTCACGCCACAATTAGAGCAAAGGATTGTCAAATAGATCGTTGCAGTGCAGGAGTTAGGATTTGGTCTCGAAGTAAATTCAATAAGAAAGCTGGCTTTTAAGCTAACTTCACTATTAGCAGACAAGCATCCTTTCAATACTAAGCAGCAGGTAGTAGGTGAATAGTGGTGAAGAGACTTCAAAACCAGACATACGATAGCTTGGAGAAATGAGTTATCAGATTAGGAATCGCAGATCGTCCAGATTTAATTTGGAATTGCTACGAGACTGGCTTGTCATATGTAGAGCGATCATCAAGAATTGTAACCTCTGTCGGGATAAAATATAAATAGGATTTATGTAGATCGTGGTGAATATCATATTACGATGGGCTGTATCAACGCTAGTGGTCACTGGATTCCTCCTCTCATTATTTTCAAAGGAATTAGGATGAGTGATGACCTCAAAAAGGACATCCTTCCTGGCACGCTCGTAAAATTATCTCTCAAGGGATGGATAAATGTAGATATCTTTGTGGAATGGTTTCGCCATTTTATAGCATCCATTTCAGCAACTCGTCCCGTCATCCTTGTGATGGACTCCCATGCATCACACATTACGGAAGATATTTATCTATTTACATTCCCTGCCCATACCACGCACATTATTCAGCCGTTGGATGTCGGCGAGTATCGTCCATTTAAACGGGCTTGGTCAAACAGCTTGAATGCCTGACCGAAAACCAAATTGGACAAATTTTCATACCCTAATGAAGCCGGCGTATTTTAGCGCGTTCAAACCTGAAACAATAATTGCGAGCTTCAGGAAGACGGGGATATACTCACTTACTCGTGACGCAGTTCCACAGGAAGCTATTTCAACTTCAAAATTAACTGGAAGGGTTGACCTACACTCTAGACTAGAGCCTTGACGCCGAAATCTGATAATAAAACATTTAATGGAATATTGATGGTTCCAACAATCCAACATAACACCCAAGAGGCTTCAAGAATGAAGAAGGAACGAGACTCTAGAGCAAAATGCTTGAATCCTCCATCTCCTGAGAAAGATGAATCACCTCGGAAAGTTGGAAGACCACAGAAAACTGGAAGTAACATTTCCGTACCCAGCACTTCAGGAATCCGGAAGAAAAAAGATGACTGGGATTGCGGATCTTGTGGGTTGACTTACAATCAAGATGTGAAGAAAAACACAGGCGCTGCTTGGATCCAATGTAGCTTCTGCTTGGTTTGGTATCATGCAAATTGCCAAAATGGATACGATGAAGCTGAAGATGTATTTATGTGTGATGGCTGTCAGAGTGGTTCAGAAAATGACGATTGATTGGTGAAAACTTGTAAATAGGCTTAAGTGAATGTGTTGCTGATCTGTACAACAAACTCTTTGATTACATTTTGCTGTGTTTTGTAACGATTTTTATATTTCAGTTGTAAAAAATAGGTATCCCAGTTTTACCAAGGTACTATCGCGAATTAATCAATGCTATCACGGAATAAACTATACTTCATATGTTTTTTTATTTACATTGCAAATTTACAATCTACTCGAATTACAGAGTAATAAGGAAGTATAATGGCGAGGTAGCTATATGTCATGAGTTGGGCACCATCCACCGATGGGTCTCCAGGATTCACTCAATGAGGTCTTCCGGCCATAGCCGTTTAAGTCTTCTTTCCGCGAGCTGGTGGTAGTAGACGTTAGCGATGTACTGATTAGTGTGATGTAGGGTGATCACGAATTTTAGTAGTGGTATTCTTGATAACATCTGCGATGAAGGGAATTCCGAAGCCATTATAGAGGGTGTGATTGCTGATAAACCATGGAGCGTTAGCCAGATTACCCAGCGTCTTCGACTGGAAGGATTGTAATATTTTGGTATTTGAGGGTTTGCTACATCCCCATAATTCGATCCCATAGGACCAAACAGGTGTCAGGATGACTTTATAGAGTAGCAGTTTGTTTTCTAGACTCAATTGCGATTTACGTCCAATTAGCCAATACATATTTTTTGTCTTGAGGTTGAGTTGCTGTCGTTTGGCTCTGATGTGGGCTCTCCAGTTCAATTTTTGGTCCAGATGGAGACCTAAGTATTTCACTTCAGTTTTTATAGGTATTGGTTGATTGTATATGGTAACTTGCGGACAAATTGGGCGATTGATAGTAAATGTAGTTTGGGTGGATTTACTGCTGTTTACTTTGATTCTCCGTCGGTCTAGCCACGTTTGTAGGAGGTTTAAATGTTGTTGCAGCTTATCAGATGCGTTATCAAGGTTGTTATCTGATGACATTATTGCAGTGTCATCTGCAATAGTGGCAATTAAGGTATTATTTGTAGTTGGGATGTCTTCGGTATAAAGGAGGTATAGGAAAACGCCGAGGACACTTCCTTGCGGAACACCGGAGTTTATAGAATGGTAATTTGATAGCGCGTTCTCGTATTGGACTTGATAGCATCTGTCAGTTAGGTAGGGTTTTAGGAGGAGGTAAATTTGGTGGGTTAGCTTTCTTTTTATTTTGTATAAAAGTCCGGGGTACCAGACCTTATCGAAGGCTTGCTGGATATCTACGAAGACCGAAGTGCACATTTTTTTCCCCTCAAGATTTTCTTTAATATGGTTAACTATTCTATGGCATTGCTGAATGGTAGAGTGATCTTCACGGAACCCGAACTGGTGCAGAGGAATTAATTCATCTAGTGGTGTTATTTCTTTGATTCTGTGTAGAAGTAATCGCTCGAATAGTTTAGAAAGAAGGGGTAGCAAGCTTATCGGTCGGTATGAGCTAGTTTCTTGCGGAGGCTTACCGGGCTTGGCAATCATAGTTATTAATGCATATTTCCATTGTGTAGGGAAGTGGGAAATGGCAAGCATACGGTTGTATATCGTTGTAATGAGGACTATTGCTTTTTGGGAGATGCTTTAGTACGCTCCCCACTATGAGATCGTATCCAGGGGCTTTATATGGACTAATTAGTTCTATTTCTCTGTAGAGTTCTGCAGGAGAAACAGGTTTCAGGGGTAGAGATAGTTGACCAGGCGAGTTGAGATATATATCAATCTCTGCGTCCAAGTTGGGGTCTTTAGATGGTGTTGGTGTGAATACATGAGCGAAGTGTTATCCAAATAAGCTTGATTTTTCTTCCTTAGATCGAGTCCAGGTTCTGTATGGTTTCCTTCGTATGTTAAGTCAATGTTGTTAATTAAATATTATAATGTTATCACTGTTATTTTTAGTAGTGAATTGTACTCTGGAACAGGGTCTATCGATATGTGCAGTTACATTTTATGTATCTTACACTCGCCTATAGAAATTCAAAAATACAAAATTCTCAGGAAATTGCCAAGGTTTACCCTACGCCATAAACTTCTTGTGTTTGGTTCTATGAAAGATGAAATACTCAATAATTTGTCGATTCTGTCGATAGAAAATGACATACCGAGATCATTTACGACGATGCTATTAGAGAATATACGACCTCCAAATATAGGAAAAAATAATAATATAATAGAAAATATGTTCTACTATGTATTTTACGTTTTCGTATTATTAAATTAGAATAAACGTAATACCGCTGTTCAATAAAATTTGTTTGTCTTGTGCGCTTACTTTTTTAACTATTTAAAAATTATTATTACAAGGATATTTGAGGTATGAGGACCCCAAAAATATTATTAGCATCGGGCTCCGAAGAGTCACCATCCGCCACTGCATATACACACACTTCAATAAAATTATTATTGATATAACGCTTTAAGAACAGCATAAAATCCCTTTCTAAAAACATAAAATTATTCGAAATTGCTATAATATTAACTCTAGCCCTGACTTTTCCAAGAGAATTAAGGCAGTATTTTTTGACCCGTATATTATAATTTATAATACACATTTTACACTTTCTAAGGTAACATTCCAGCTCGTATAATATAAAACCGGTAATATTAATATCCGCCACTGTTTAAAGTTATGTTCCTGCTGCTAATATTTGCAATTTTTCCACTGAATTTTTGGGCTGTGTGAGGTTACGTACAAAATGTAGTCAAATTAAATGATAACGAAGTCCATTAGGGTATTCGGTAAGTGAACTCGAACCATACATGTGGGAGGTCAACTAATTTAGAATCGATACTGACACGGACGTTAAACAAAATGTCCTAATGTTTTTACTTGATGTAAGGAGAGACAGCAAACAACATTCATGGATTACAATCTGACGTAGTTGTGTTAATCGAAAATCGGGTAGTTTATAGTAAAATGAAACAGAAATTGCCTGTCAGCAATTTTAGTTGTAAAGAGACGCTTACTATATTAATATTAATAACATAAAATCAATTTTTAATTGTTACGTATGTTTGTCGTACATAGAAAAATAATTGACTTTTCGAACATAATCAACCGCACAGCGAACTAATTTGTAATTACATTATATTTGTATTTCTTCTTCTTCTTCTTTGCTCAGACGTTTATCATTTACTAAACTTAATTTGCTCATAGAGCTGCTTCTGACAATGTTCCTGCTACTTTTAAATTTGTTTCCTTTTAATTTAAATGTTTTTTTGTAAGAAACAAGAAGAAAAGAAAATGCTTCTCATTTGAAATACATAATTTCATCGAAATTTATAATCCCGCAAACACATATTAAAATTTTTATTACGTTACTTGAATATTGTGTGTGCAAAATATATATGTAATATCAAGTTTCGTTCATTACCTGACAGTAACGCTTTTGTTCAACTTTGTAATTGTATGGGAACAAATTTCTGTATGAATTTGACCACAATTTCAGTAAGATTATGGGACGTTCAGCCCCACTACGACGCAACCAGCCAAGCTCCAGCCAGGTTGAATAGGTAGGCATACCTCACGTCGAAGAGTTGTCTGATGATTCGACGACAGAGAAAAGAATTACAATAGCACAGTTACGAATTTAAACATATTAATTCCTGCATTGGTGCTGTCGTCAAGCAAAGATCTAACAACTGTTAGTTTCTGCGGAGGAAACTAGCGCGTACGTGGTGTTTCTGTCAGTCATCAGTTTTTAACAACTTTTAGTACTTTGAAATAAGTACATTGGAATAAATGGAGATCGTTCTGAATAATTATCAATTATTTTTCGTGGAATTTTTTTTTAAATACAATTATGCCAGTTCAGCAGAGACTGCTATTCATGGCAGTGAAAATTAATAAGTTTTGGACATGGAAATCACTAATCACTAGTTCAGTGTTTGGAACTTATTGTTTAGATATGAGTATACACCACACAAGTATAATAGAATCACTTTGAGTATTTTGGGTTTGAATGTTAATTTACTCACTATCACTGTTCAGAAGGTCTATTGGTAGTTTTCTTTTTAGTCTAGTGTCCAGTGATCTTTGACCTAAGTTGTAATATGATGCGCCATCGCACAGATTAATACTGTCATAAAATTTTTTGGCGGTTTTTGTAATGAACTGCTGCACTGTAGGAATGTCTGTCTCTCTGTGGATCTGCCTATTTCTAATATACCATTCTGCTTTGGTTATAATACGTAATACTTTATTCTGCAGGACTTGAAGTTTATTCAGATTGGTTTTTGATGTTGCACTCCAACGTGGAATTTAAATTGTGTTTATTTTTATAGTGCGGGAATTAAATTGCCATAAATCGTATTTTAAAGCAGTTGCTGTGTATATATTACTTCAAAACTTGTAGGTCCTCTATGTTAAGAATAATAACGTAACCCTTAAATTATTTTAAGATCAAAGCTGATTATATTAAAAAAAGTCTCCGCACAGTTCTGAATTTAAATCAGCTCTAAACCGGATAATTACGTTTTTGATTTTAATTATCAGTGAGGTTGTACAGAATGTAAGGACACAGTTATCTCTGGATATAAAAGTTTTTAAAATATTAAAAATCAGTCGCGTACAGTGTATATGCACGATGCTCTCATAAATTGTGGTAGTGTTTACGACTACACAGTATCACAATTGTGGTATTACAGGTTGCGTTTCTTATCAAAGTGAAAGATTATGGGGTGGTTAAATTTTTTTAAGAGGCTTTTAGTTAGCATATGGGCTATGCTCTCATAAATTGTGATTTGTGATACTGTTTACCATTACACAGTATCACAATTGTGATATTACGGGTTGTGTTTCTTATCAAAGTGCAAGCTTATGGGGTTGTTAAAGTTTTTTAGAAGCTTTTCAATTATTCTGATGCAGATGCGATATACCGTCATAAATTGTGATACTGTTTATCATTACACAGTATTACAATTGTGATATCGTAGGTTGTGTTTTCTATCAAAGTGAAAACTTATGGGGTTGTTAAAGTTTTTTAGAAACTTTTCAGTTATTGTGGTATAGATGTGATATACCCTCATAAATTTTAATACTGTTTACGACTACACAGTATCACAATTGTGATATTACAGGTTGCTTTTCTTATCAAAGTGAACGCTTATGGGGTTGTTAAATTGTTTTAAGAGCTTTTTAGTTATTCTGGTGCAGATGGGCTGTGCTCTCATAAATTGTGATACTGTTTACCATTACACAGTATCACAATTGTGATATTACGGGTTGTGTTTCTTATCAAAGTGCAAGCTTATGGGTTTGTTAAAGTTTTTTAAAAGCTTTTCAATTATTCTGATGCAGATGCGATATACCGTCATAAATTGTGTTTACCACTACACAATATCACAATTGTAATATCACAGGTTGTTTTTTTAATCGAAGTTCAAACTTATGGGTCATTGCTGTACCTAAAGATTTCGGCGCTAGCTGGTCTTGTGCTGTGGCTGTTTATCTAGGGCGATCGGAGCGCCTCTTTATTGCGAACATTTTAAGAACATAATTAATATTTAGTAAATAGAAGCTTTAGCTGCAGAAGTAAATGTAGAAGAAGAATTTCCAGTTGTAAGGAGTAGGACTATAATACGACTTTCTGACTGTAAAAGGCCTGAAGAACCTACCACAAATCCAAAAGAATTGTTCAGAATACAATTCTAACGAATTATAACGATTGTTGATACAACTTTAATTCCCATTTAAGGAAGGTTTAAAAAATCTTGCTTTGTTTCTTATACATATTTTACTTTTAATTAACAAAGCAAACGTGTTAAAGATACTGATGGTCTTGAACCCCTCAACGAGCTTATAATTATATTATTAACAACAGTTTTTATCAATGGAATTGCAGTGGGGCAGGCTCATTAAAAACTTAACATATATAACAAAATGTAATTGATGAAATGGCAAATAAGAAAGCAAAAAGAGTACACTTTTAATACTACATACACACATTTTGTTAAGCTACTGTACTTATGAGTGATATTTTTATAAATTTTTTTTGCGTATAAATCTCCTTCTTCTTCTCCTGTGTATAAACCAATGGCTTGTTAATTAACTACAATGGAGTAGGTTCTGTGAAACCTCTTGCAACGTACCTAGGATACCCATACGTTCCGTTTTTAACAAGATTGTACCGATTTTTACTTCGTGTACCGTTATCCCGAAAAACTCAAGACGCTCGTATAAAATGTCCGTATAACAACCGGGACCGACGGCTTTAAGTCCCCTCCGAAGTACTATCGGTCGCAAATACCCCCCCCCCAAGCAACGCGACGCGGTTCGGGGGGGGGACGGTAGTATGAATGAATGACAAAAAAAGTTACATATTAAGAGATTTTGTGTTCTTGAAAGTAAAAACCATTGCAACAGTTACTGAATGTTATAAACCGTCTGACTAATGTAAAGACACACGTTTCGAATTTCATGGACAAATACGAGGCTTGTTTAACTGAAACCCATCTTTGATCAACTTAGCCTTGAAATCAAATGCAATAATTCAAGTGACGTTTGTTAATGTTAGTAGTGTTTGTAAGCAACACAATAATAAATTTCTGGCGTTTGAATTTGATTCTGGCTTTTAAAATTTCGATTTTGAAATGGCATTTGTTGTTGAAAATCCGTCCAAGTTTGATCAGCCTGCGGTCCTACAATTTTTATGCGCTGATGGTGAGCAGCCATTGCAGATTCATACGCGAATGCAAGCAGTGCATGGAAATGCATATATTGCGTACCCAACTGTGAACGAATGGTGCCGAAAATTTAAGAATGGAAAAGAGGGGACTATGGATGAGCCGCGACCAGGTGCATGATGTACTGCATTAACAAAAAATAATAAGACATGTGTCGAAAGCCTTATTAGAGAAAATCGTCGAATTTCAATTATGGCGATGACTTTCTTCTGTCAATAGTTGTTGGTAACGAAACTTGGTGCCATTACTACGAGCCATCTAGTAAGTTATCGTCGATGCAGTGGAAACATTCAAGTTTACCACCACCGAAGAAGTTTAAAGCACAACCTTCTGCAGGCAAGGTGATGTTTATCATTTTTTTTCGACCATGAAGAACCCTGTTGATAGAGTTTAAGGAACCTGGACTAAATATCAATGCAAATCTGTACAATGAAACTTTGAACAAGCTTCATCAAACAATAGGACGGAAAGTCCAGGGGTGCTAGGCCTCATGTTGCTAATATGGTAAAAGAAAATCTTCAACGAAAGAAATGGAGGGTTTTAGAGCATCCACCCTATAGCCCGGATCTATCGCTTTGCAATTTACGTATTTTGGACCTCTGAAAAAGGCATTAAAAGGTCGGCATTTTGAGTCTCACGCAGAAGTACAGATAGCTGTAGAAGACTTCTTCAATCAGCAGCCACAAGAATTCTATGAGCAGGGTATTCGTCGGTTAGTAAAACAATGTGATAGGTGCCTTAACTTAAATTGTTGAATAAATTTTTTATAAAGCATAGATGGGTTTCAATTGAACACACCTCGTATTATCGAAAACAGTGCTGATCATGTTGTATCAATTACAAACAATTTGCAGTAACAATGGTCAATAACTGGCTAGTCGCTGTTAAAAAATCAATCAGATTCAATTGAAAAATTGGTAAAGGTTCCGCTTTCGAGTTGTACAAAAATTAAATTTAGAACACAAGCAGTTATAACGGCGAAATCACCCCTAACGCGAATATAAATAACCAGAGGTCAGAACAGGCGGTAATGTGGCACACGTGCAAGTTCCGGTACGAGGTCAAAGTTCCGGGTGATTGATGTTGGGTTGAATGATAAGAAACCGCCTATAACGGATTGCTGGATGACTGGACACATTCTTGAACGAATCCTGCATCGGACTCAATTGTATTTCCTACCCCTTTTAATCCTGTTACTGCCATTTACACACTCTGCGAAAGATTTCGCGCATTCGCAAAAACTTGTCACCTACTACCAGGGGACGATGATGAGCTCCTTAACAGCTCTTTTTTTAGAAGAGCTCAAGTGAAGGGTCACAAGGGCCTTAACTCTTTAATACTCCCGGTTTACCGAAAATAACATGGAGATGTTATCGGCTAATGCACTAGTTCATTTATACATTTCTAATAACATAATTGCTTGTATTTTTTGATCACGCACAAAGTGAATTTGTCAGATCGCGTGCTGTCGTGGAATTTTTAACTTTACTAGAATTAAAGATTAAAGAACAGCGATATGTACCGTGAAAATTTTAAATGTTATCGCACGGGGCGAACTCTGTTTCGAATTAATCCAATACATTCATAACACATCTTTTTAGGGCTACAAAATTTTAAACCTTGTCGATGATTTTATCACCAATTCTGGTTTCTGAAAAATATAAAGTATGCATAAATCAACGCTTTTAGGTAAAGCAGAGTCTTCGTTAGTTGTAGCTATTGGTATAGCTTGAAGATTCAATTTTTTTACCCCAGAAGCTAATTGTTATTAAGCTCACTCTTAGGCATTCCAAATATTAACATCTATCAAATTAACACATTTACAGTTCTTCGGAATCCTAAATTTTTCTTCCGTTCTTTTTAATATACCTAGAAATTCCTAACCAATCACATTCTTTGCTGTTTCCATTAAAACACAATATTGGATAAATTTTGTAGTTTTTAATAGAAAATAGCGGATTATTGCAGTTCGCAACCTACTTCCGGATTTTATCACCAATTCTGGTTTATAAAAAATATAAATTGTGTATCAACAGAAGTTTTGCCGTAAAGCAATGACTCCGGTGAAATCAGATATTGATACCACAAGAACATTTAATTTTCATCTTTCCTAAAGGCTAATTGTTATTAAGGAAATTCTTAGGCAGTCCAAAAATCATCAAAAAATTCACAGTTCTTCATTAACATAAATTTCTCCTCAGTTGTTATTAATATACGTAGAAATTTCTAACTAATCATATTCTTTGCCGTTTCCATTAAAATAACAATATCAGAGAAATTTCGTAGTGTTCAACAGATAACAACGGATTATTACAGTTCGTAACCTATGCCCGGATTATATCACGAATTCTGGTTTCTAAAAACTATTAATTATGTATAAATAAAAGTTTTGAAACAAAGCAATGGCTTCCTTCAAATCAGCTATTTATATCATATATAACATTTAATTTTCATCGTTTCTATAAAGGCTAATTTGTTACTAAACAAATTCTCAAGCATTCCAAAAATCAACATCTACAAAATCATCAACGCATTCACAGTTCTCATTAATTGAAATTTCTCTTCAGTTCTTCTTAATATAGGTACCTAGAAATTCGTACCCAATGACATGCCCTGCTGTTTCCACTAAAAAAATAATATTGGAGAAGTTTTGTTGTTTGCAGCAGATAACAGCGGATTATTTTAGTTCGCAACCTATTCCAGGATTTTATCAGCAATTCTGGTTCCTAAAAAAATATAAAATATGTATCAATAGAAGTTTTGCCATAAAGCAATGACTCCGGTGAAATCAGATATTGATACCACAAGAAAATTTAATTTTCATCTTTCCTACAACGGCTAGTTGTTATTAAGGAAATTCTTAGGCAGTCCAAAAATCATCAAGACATTCACAGTTCTTCATTAACATAAATTTCTCCTCAGTTGTTATTAATATACGTAGAAATTTCTAACTAATCACATTCTTTGCCGTTTCCATTAAAATATCAATATCATTGTAGTATTCAACAGATAACTGCGGATTATTACAGTTTCCAACCTATTCCCGGATTTTATCACCAATTCTGGTTGCTAAAAAATATAAATTACATCTAAATAAAAGTTTTACCACAAAGCAATGACTTCCTTGAAATCAGTTATTTATATCACAAGAACATTTATTTTTCATCTTTCCTACTAAAGCTGATTGTTATTAAGTAAATTCTCAGGCATTCCAAAAATCAACATTTGCAAAATCATGAACACATTAATAGTTCTTCATAAACTTAAATTTATTTTTAGTTTTTTTAATATAGGTACATAGATATTCCCAAATAAATAATCGCATTCTTTGCCGTTTCCATAAAAAAAACAATATCAGAGAAATTTTGTAGTTTTCAGCAGATAACAGCGGATTATTACAGTTGGCAACCTATTCCCGGATTTTATCACGAATTCTGGTTTCTAAAACATGTAAATTATGTATAAATAAAAGTTTTCAAACAAAGCAATGACTTCCTTGAAATCAGTTATTTATATCACAAGAACATTTAATTTTCATCGTTCCTACAAAGGCTGGTTGTTATTAAGTAAATTCTCAGGCATTCCAATAATCAACATCTGCAAAATCGTCAACGCATTCACAGTTCTCATGAATTTAAATTTCTCTTCAGTTCTTTTTATTATACCTAGAAATTCCTAACCAATCACATGCTGTACCGTTTCAACAAAAAAAAAATAATATTGGAGAAATTGTGTAGTTTTTAGCAGACAACAGCGGATTACTATAGTTTCCAACCTATTCCCGGATTTTATTACCAATTCTCGTTCCTAAAAAATATAAATTATGTATAAATAAAAGTGTTACCACAAAGCAATGACTTAGTTAGAATCAGATATTTATATCACAAGATCATTTAATTTTCATCTTTCCTACACAAGCTGATTGTTATTAAGCAAATTCTCAAACATTCCAAAAATCAACATCTGTAAAATCATCAACACATTCACAGTTCTTTGTAAAGTTAAATTGTTCTTCAATTTTGTTAATATACATAGAAATTCTCAAATAAATAATCACATACTTTGCCGTTACTATTAAACAAAAGCAATATCCAAGAAATTTTGTAGCTTTTAGCAAATAAGAGCGTATTATTGTAGTTTAAAATCTACTCGCTGACTTTATTACCAATTCTGGTATCTCAGAAATATAAAGTATGCATTAATAGAAGTTTTGCCGCAAAACAATTACTTCGTTGATCAGTTATTAATATCACCAAAAGATTTAATTTTTTTCTTTCCTACAGAAGCTAATTGTTATTAAGCTCACTCTCAGGCATTCCAAAAACCGCCATCTACAAAATCATCAACATTTTCACATTTTTTCATAAACTTAAATATCTCGTCAGGTTTTCTTAATATATATAGAAATTCTTAACCAGTCCTATTATTTTCCTTTTCGAAAAAAATAACAATACTGAAATAGCTTTTAGCTGTTATCAGCGGATTACAACAGTTCGAAATCTACTCCCTGATACTTCCACATTTTACTGAATAGGCATTTTGTTTCCAAATAAGCTAATTGTCGTTTCTTTAAAACCCAATAGCAATATATTCCTCCCTTTTCTTTGTATATCAACATATACGTATAAGTAAATATGTATGCCATCTTTAGCTTTGATTTTTTTATAGGTATAAATTAAGTTATTTGAGGTTATTAAGTTATTTTTACAAGCAACAATTCTATTGAGGTTCTCGTCAACCAATACAAAAATGTCTCATTTCAACCCCTACTGAACGATTCTTTCACCAATTCTAGCTACAAGTCTATTTTCTACTTTTCTTACTACAGAACCTACTCAGAGTTACATCTAGTCTCTACTAAATCTACAAATAAATGCTAGCAAATAGTTATCACATTAACAGATCTCTCTGTAAGCCTCACTTATTGGAAGTAATATTTTCTTTAGTATAATGGTAGATAAAGTTTATTTCTTGATAAATGGTAATCATGGCATATCAACTTCTATTATTAATTGAAACCCTTTTGATGATTCTTATACAAATATGTATATTAAAAAAATATCTACTAAAATAAACGAATAAGAGAAAAACCTGAATAATGTCACAATTATTGATGCTAATGCTGAATATTCGTTTTCTTTCCAGGAATTTATTTGTCGATACATACATCATATATTTGATCAGTTTCTTGGCTTTTCCTGCCAAGAAAAGCATTTCTGCAAACAATTTAGAAGAAATTTTGCAGGTTGCGACATCCAACCCCTGTTTATTATAGTTCGAAACCTTCTAGATGATTCTTTAATCAACTATAGGTTCTTAACATTATCCCTATACAAAGAAATTGCTATTATTGTTATTCGCTATTGGCATTTTAGTTGGCACAGAAACTTTCTGTTATTTTTTCCTAATTCCAATCATCCTAACAATTATCTTTGGAATAAGAGTTATTTTTGAACGTCCTAAATTAGAAACAATATTTTGTTTGCTTTTTTCTTTATATTATCGTATGATTATAAATTTGGACGCCATCATCTTCTTTACTTTAAAAACTAATATAATAACAATTGTCAAGTAATTTTACAAGAAAGACATTTGTTGGTTTTTTTGTCAACCGATATAAAAAGATATCTCATCAAAATTTTCCACATGATTTTTTAATCAACTCTCTTTTCTCAGTATCCCCTCTATTTCACATTTCTTCTATACCAAATATGCTAATAATTATGCCTAAACTCTAGTTATGGTAAGAATGAACGATAAGAAATATTCGGGGCATTTATAAGACTCTAATCAGATTAGAAGCAACATTTTCCTCATGTTTGTCTTAGATTGGTGCAACATAGAAATATTTGTGCATCATTTTTCTCACCTCATGAAGCTATTTTTTATAGATGGTAAGCGTAAGGTATCAACCAGCTGCAAGAGTTTGATGATTCTTAATCAACTCTGTATGTTTGAATCATAACAGCTTTTAAATAATGATTTTATTAGCATAAAGTTTATTGATCACAGTTATTGCTGTAAGATCATACATTTTGCTACACCTAATCTAATTGTCATTACTCCTAAGTTTTAGTCAGTCTAAAAATCAGCATCGGAAAAACAATCATTACATTAACAGTTTCTTTCAAACTTCCTAAATTGGAGGCAATTTCTCCTTCAGTAAACTCTTCAGGTTTATACAATGTACATATTTTCGCCTCAGAAATTTCGTTACATTTTCCATTGGGCAGAACCAGCTTTCTAATAGATGCTAATGGTAATTTACAAGGAGCAAACGCACAAGTATTGTTATTTTGTACTGCTAAGACCATTTTATGAAAATCTTTTACAGGATAGTATCCAACTCCAAGATGGACATCAGCACCGAGCCAAGCTAACCCATCACAGGTGCATTGGAGAGAATTGTTGAAGAAAGTCACATCACCAGCACCATTTTTGTAGGCTAAAACGTCAGGATGTAAACCACCAGCGTCAACATCTTTAATAAAATTTTGACGAAAACTATAAGTGAGTTTTCTTTCTGCAGTGTTTCCAATAATTCTCGGGCTGATTTTTTGCAGTGCCCCGAATTGAAGATGGTCAAAGTGATTGGCTGTAATATCTACCTCATGGGCTGAAATGCAAAAGGCGCCAGACTGCACACTTTTCACCCAATTGTAGCTAAAGTCGAAGGTGTCTAACATTCCATTTAATCCACTCGAACGTACCTCTTTAATGATGCTTCCCAAAAGGATTAATTTTTCCCCCGACACTTGGATTGCCAAGGGCTCTAAAACACCAAACTCGCTAGTTAGGATTTGCATATTCAAATCTTTTCCTCCTGCAATTTTCATCCCTCCTGCTTTGATTGTTTTCACCGAGACATTTTCCCATCGGAAGTACTTCATGTGGGTTAAGTTTTCGAAGGCTGCCGCCTCGATGGTGTCAATTTTAACATTTTGAAAGACTATCGAATCAAGATCGGCAGTGGGATTGAAACAGCCCGGCTTGAAGCTTTTGTATTTGATTTGAGAAAAACTGCCTGTGGGTATGGCCTCGATGTTGGTTATATTTTCGAAAATTATCGTCGGTGGGTTGTGGGACAAAGCAGCTGGGATGAACTGTAGATTCCGTACGTTTTGGATGTGTAGCAGCTGGATGAGGTCATTCTTGGTGTCAAATGTACAACCAAAGTAGAATCTGACAGTTTGACAGTTTTTGATTAAGAGAGTTGATTTTGTTGATGGTTTTATGAATTGCCATAGGTGAATGGTAACATCCTGGAAAATATTTTAGTGTATTTATCAGAAGGAGCTAGAGAACGATTTATGTGATCAATTTTGCAATGCTACTCTAATATGCTGTAGGCTGCGTCAATCTATTTAATACAGAGTCAATGGTTAAGTGAAGATAACAAAAATATTATTTACTTATAGTTTCTGTACAATGTACAATATCATTATTTAAGTAAAACACAAGACATTCTGTAGTATGCTCACGTTAAATAATAAAAAGTATTGCAGTGAAGTAAAATAAATAAATGTGATCAAAATGACAAGAGAATTGTTGTTTAAAGATTGATTTTCTCACTTACTTGACCGTACGATGCAGTACACTGGTATGTAATTTCCTGTGGATCATTAACCACCGTGGCGTTGTGGCAAATGAAGCCCTTATAGTTGCACTTCTCAAAATATATTCTACCACACAGACATTTATTAAATGTAATAACCGAACATAACAGTGAAATCATGAATAGCTTCATGATTGAAGCTCCACAATCGTTCTGTTGACTAATAGTAAATAAACAAAAGCCCCAAGATACAAAACAAATTAATCTTTGCAAACGGATATGCGTTTTGTGAACATCCTATTGATACAATGAGCATACGTAGAATAATTAGTGTATCGTTATTAAAAGACCTTAGTCGACTTCCTGTATGATAATACTATAAAAATATATCCTCTAAATTTGTACGAAATACAAATTGATTAGATTTTCCTTGTTAATGGAGCCAGTCCTATGGCGTTGACAAGGAAAACCGACGCTTAGAATACAAAAGAGTTTGTTAATCACCAGTTTGGGATTATATTTAAAATATTGCAATTAACACTGCAAATCGAATTAAATTTTTTAACGATATCATGTAAAAAATCGTTAATTAAGAATCGACATCGCTTGAGATCCCGGATCTGAATAACGATCTAATTTCTCGACCAGAAAATTGCAGTACTTCCAGAGAATATGCTTTTCTTAGTGACTAATCACGTTTACGTGCTTCAAAAACTTAACAGCAGCGCTGCTATCGACCTCCTTCTGCAACAAATATTTTATGTCTGCTTTTAGATTAGTTATCAAGCACTGAGTTATTAAAAAGTTGAAGATAATTAAACTGCGGCTAGTTAGATTAGTAATATTATTAAATGTATAAGAAACACACTGCTGTATAATTAAAACGCTTTGTTGTGCTGATTAACCAGAAAAGATTATTGTTATCAGAATAACGCAACATTTTCCTATATTTCAGGAATTGTTTTTTTTAAAACAGATTTGATTGTAACGTCCTTGCGTGAATGGCTATCTAATGTTGTAACAACTACATCATATTGCTATAAAACCATCCTCTCTCCCGGCTGCTCCTAACATACCACTAGTCAACTGTTTCTTCTTGAATTTTAACAGTTTAGAAAAACATTGATGATATTAAAGAACAGGTTTTGATTTTGAATGATCCAGCGGCAAAATTTCATACGATTAGCGAAATCTGTAGGTAAGAGGGCTGAACAGGCTGGTATGAAATGGATATAAACCATGACGTTTTATTGCTCTCACGTCATGGAACACGATTGCGAGTTTGGAGAACACTAAAATGTCATGATTTATATCCATTTCATAACTTGCTTGTACAGCCTTCTTACCTACAGATTTTGCTAGTCGTTTGGAATTTTGCCGCTTGGTCATTCAAAATCGAAATCTACGTAATAGAATTTTATTCACGGATGAGGCAACATTTACAAGGAATGGATTAATGAACAGAAAGAACAACCATTCTTGGGATTTGGAGAATTCACACGAAATTACAGTGTCAAATGATCAACATAGGTTTTTTAGTAAATATTTGGTGTGGAATTATTGATAACATGCTCATTGGTCCGTTCGATTTTGAGAACCATTTAACCGCCGACAGATATTTAAGTTTTCTAGAAGATCATTTGGGAGGATTGTTAGATGATATCCCTCTGGCGGTCAGACATGGTATGTGGTACCAGAACGATGGTGCTCCTGCGCACTTTGCCTTACGTGCAAGGCAATTTTTGAATCAAGGAAGGACGTGTAATTGATAGAGAACATCACCCCTGGCCCCCGAGATCTCCGGACTTAACTTGTTTAGATTATTATTTGTGAGGCCATATCAAAGTATACCAACGGTGGCCATTTTGAACAATCTTTATAGTGAATTTAAACTTAAATAAAAATAAATATTAGCTTTTATGAAATTGTAATTACTTAATAAATAATAATTTAACAGTCTGTTATTTTGAACTTTTGTACTTTAGGGCATAAGTTTATTAGAATTTTAACTATATTGTGTCTAACGATTACGTACACGAAGTAGTGACTTCACTTCGTGGCACACCCTGTATAATAACGTATAAAAGAATAGTGGGAGTAGTTTATTAATACTATACAGGGTACTTCACCGTGAATGGCCTATTAGACGTTTTCGCGAAACTACAAGTAATATAAAACTGAAAATTTATGCACGGGGGTTTTCCGGATTGATCTCTTTAATGAAAATAATGCCACTTATGTGACACTTCCGGTTACACCGGAAGTCGGTATCAACTTCGTAATTTTAAATGGCTTGCTGTATATTTTATGCCGGAATCGAATTCTATTCAATATTTTAAGGTAATTTTCAATAGCATTCCCTATATCAAAAATTAATAGTTTTTGAGATATTTCGTTTTGAATGAAATCCCATGCCAAAACTAACCCATAGTTCAAAATTAATAACCTCCGCTATGGTAAATTCCAGAAATCAATTTTTCTCCCATATGTTTATAAGAGATGGAGCTTATGTGAACACCAACTACAAATGCGCCAAAATGTACAGGGTGCTCAGAAATGTGAGTCGAATTTGGACAACTGCGACCTCTATTAAGTCGGTTATTTTAAATGGAACATGCTGTATTTTATAATCTCATTCGATTCCGTTTTTGATTACCTTTCAACCAATGTAAGCATTCTCTATAGCTAGATTGTACGGTTTTTGAGTTATTTAAAGTTATTTAGAAAAAGGTGCAATTAAACTCAATATAGAGTATAGTGTGCCATGAAAAATAAACAAATGCTAGTCCTGTCATTAGAAAATTAAATAATTCCCTAATAGAGTGGAGAATGCAATCGAATTCTTAGTAGAACGTGCAGAAGGTTCAGCGAATTAAATCCAAATCTGCCACCTATGTGTGAAAAGAAATTCAGAAAAATTGAGGCAAATTTTCTAGAGTTTGGCACTTTTAAAGCCACAAAAATAAATCCCAGTCCAGTTACTGGAAACGAAATGACTGTCCTAGCATATTTCCAAGTATATCCACATGTATCCATTTACACCGCAGTACATGACATAGGTATTCCTTATACCTCTATAGAAAGGATTTTGTGGAAGCATAAAATGCACGACTATAAGTTTACTACGGTACAAGCTCTGCATCCAGAAGATCCTGGTAATATAATTCAGTTCTGGAAATGATTTTAATTCGCAGTCAAGAAGATAACGATTTTTTGAAAAAAAATTATCTGGACAGATGAGTCGAAGTTTTCACGCGAAGGAATATTTAACAGACGTAATCACCTTATCTGGGCAAATAAGAACCCTCACACAATAAGGAAAAGAGGATATCAGGAAAAAATTAGTTTTAATGTATTTTGTGTATTAAAAGACAATAAGTTGATTTACCATATTTATGATGGCACCTTAGCTTCTCAACGTTATGTAGAGATACTAAGGACAATAGTTACCGATTTTTTGGACGATTTAGCAGTACTGGATTATGCAAGATGTTGGTATCAACTAGGCGGAGCTCCTCCACACTCTACACGAGAGGTATCAAACATATTAGACGATATCTTTGAAGATAGGTGGACTGGACGACGCGGCCCCTGGTTATTGCCCGCTAGAAGTCCAGCTCTCACCCCACTTGATTTTTATTTGTGGGGAAACATTAAAAACAAAGTGTATGATATGTGTATTTCTTGTTATGTTAAATATCTTTAAAATCTAATTAACAATTTTCTTATTTTAATGAACCTGCTCAACGTTGACGTGAATTATTGTCATTTCCGTTGTATTGTTTTTGTTAAATTTGTTGTACATATTAAAATTCATTCAAATTTCACACTGTATTTTTATGCTGCTGTCAATAGCTGTACTTTGGTGCCAGAAAAAGTAATAGTTCATGTATTTTTCTTTTGTCCTTAGTTAATTTTTTTTTTATTGATTATAACCAGCTCGATACACAGAGTACCATACATGGTTGTCTTGTCAAGTTAAAAAATGGATTACAATGGCGGATATACATATTTAGAATAAGAGCAGCACAACAGCCCCCTTTGTAACTATTTTAATTTACATGGA